>CAUYRT010019360.1:0-23348 GCA_963574885.1 Lepilemur ruficaudatus
TTTTTAGTTGTCCAATTAATTTATTTCTATTTATAGTAGAGACGGGGTCTCGCTCTTGCTCAGGCTGGTCTTGAACTCCTGACCTTGAGCTATCCACCCGCCTCGGCCTCCCAGAGTGCTAGGATTACAGGCGTGAGCCACCGCGCCGGGCAGAGACCGAGTTTCTTTACAAGCCCTGATATAGTTCCAGACCAACCCTGACACAGAAATATCTTTCCTCACTAAACTTACGCCATTTTTAATCAAAACTGATCATTTGCAAATACACCAGGCACATGTTGTGGTACCTAAGGAAATCTCTTTGAAATACTGCTCTGTTTCATTTTAATTTGTATAAATTGAGGCTTATTTGGTTCTTACCATGTATGTTAGTCTTTGGATAAGACACACTGCCATAAACCAACTGTCACGTCATGAGTAATAGCTCCAGAACGGAGCTTCATGTGGTGATGGACTTTGCATTTTTCACGAAGGCAGTAAAGAGGGAAAAAGAAAATATTAATAATGCAGGAAAAGGGACTGAGGCAGGGAATAAAAGCATGCTCTAGATAAAATTCAAACTTCACGTACAGGCAGCACTGGGGAGAGCAGAGCACAGAGCTGAGAATGTGTGAAGGCACTGGAATCAATCATGGGTCCCGGAGAGACAGAAATGGAGCCTCTGTGAGGACCTCGCGGTGTGACGGGGAAGCCAGGGCACTAATCGCTCTGCAAGGAGGGCTGGGCCAAAAGGGCCTCTGCCTCCCAGAGCTGGTAAGTGAGAGGAGTGGATTTAGCAGAACTCTCAGTTTACATGTGCAATCTCTTGAGTTGATGTTTGGGACTTTTTCTTCCTGCTTATCTTTATTCCACTTTATGTTAGGACCATTTGCATAACGGGGGTGTTTTTAACTCAAATAGCATATTTCCCAGACACACTCAGTGCAGATTCCGGCCTGTACAGCAGCATTTTCCTTAAGGAGCTAATGTGCGTTTTTAGCATAGGATTTTATGAACTTGAAAGTTATATTTCCATAGAGTTGTGCCTTATTTGTCTACAACCTGGTGGTGAAATCCTTAAGGTCAGCAACTATTTTTAGTCATCTCTGTCCTCCCCCGAAATCTATCACAACACTTTTCATAGAGTAGATATTCAATTAATATATGCTGATTAATTGATCCTTCTTCACTCTGCATGTTTTCCATTTAGATGTTATGAATATTCAAGTATCTTTTCCTAAATGATGTAACCTTGTCTTGTTAATAAAAAAATCATTAAAAATTCAGTCACATCGTTAAGGTATCTTGAGTGCAATGAAAAGTCAGGTGGGTGGAACTTAAGATACACCAAAGGCTGCTTCTCCACCATCATTTCACAGTTTTGAGCGGTGTGTAAAGTGGCCTTTGAAAACATTTGTACTCCTCATTTAGATGAGCTATGTGACATGCAGAGAAAGATGAAAAACAATCTCTGTGTGAAGTCGCCTATGAGGCGTTAGTTCTAAATTTACCAGCCACTAATTTTCCTTTGAGCGATCATATTTGTTCTTTGATTACACATAACCTTACTGATTTCAAAGCGAAAGAGCAGGAGATGAAAATACTTCAATCACACAACAGCCTCAGGTGGTGCCTTTGGCATTGAAGAGCTGACATTCCAGTCCCAAGTCTGAAAATACAGGAGACATAACTCGACTTTGAGCAAATCTCATGCAGCAGCACCAGCCCTGGCAAAGCAGGGCTAACTATGAAGTAGGGGACAGTATGTTTGGTGCATGTGGGAGCTGTGCAGCCCGGGCAAGGAGCATGAGGGGTGAAGTAGGAACTCCCTGACTTACTGTTTCCTGGGGAAAGTTTGGTGGTGTCGCACAGGAAGTACCACGATGGCGCTTCCTCTGAACCACCAGAAGGCTCTTTGCCAAATAAAAAGAGGCTCTTCTTTCAAAAAGGGGATTAAAACTCTTGCCTCTTACTGACAGAATAAAGAACTATGTTCCCACAGAGCGGCTAGTAATGGACACAGAGCAATCTGATGACAGACAGAAAGTTGCAGAGCTTTCTAAAGAAAAGAAAGTCTTTCTTAGGAATTAACAGATAAAGATCAAAATACTTAAAGTCTTATGTGAAGAAAGTACATAAAATTAATGTATTACATTATTTTGTCCTATAAATAAATTATTCAGGTTTGGTTTTTATACTAGCTTGCATTTATTGAGTGATTAGTATATGCCAAGTACTGAGTTGAATATTTCAGAATATTATTGCTTTTATGCTTCACGACAATCATAGGAAATATGACCAATTAACAATCCTATTTAAAAAAATAAAGAAGAGGTGAATTGGATCTTAGAGAATTTAGGTAAGTCACTCAAGATAATACAAGTAATTTCACGAGTGAGACTTGAAGCCAATTCTGACTTAATCCAAATCTCATGCTTGTAATGACCTACCTGGCAGATCCCTGAAGCAAGAAGCAGACGTTTTAGCATGGACAGTAAATAATCTGTAGCAAAATTATGCATCAAGAAGAGAATTCAGATAGGACAAAATTTCTGCTTTGATAACAAAGGACTGGAGACCTCTATCAAGAACCAGGAATTATTGTTTATCCTTCTTCCACTAATTAAATATATATATAATTATGTATATATAATTTTGTATATACATATATGTATAGTGTGTGTGTGTCTCAATTAGACACACTCAATTACAATGTAGCTCAATTTAGTTTTAGTCCTTCTCAAAAAAAGTCATCATCTTTATAGATTGCTGAGTTCAAAGAGACCTACCAGATAGTATCATAAAAGTACACTTAGGCTAAGGGATAAACGTTTTGGTGCCCAGAGAAGGTAAGTTAACTAAGCTAGCAGTTAATACCAACCTGTGCAGAATACTTCCTTCTTAACAAGGCTGTGTTTTTGTCTTCCCCCTGGGAGTGCTGTGAGCTACACCTGCAAGCGTGAGCAGTCAGTCAGTAGCATTGTAAACACAGGCTGCTGTGTTTTGTAGTTCACAGCAGTTCAATTAAAAAGGAATTCTACATTTTTCCCCCTGCTTGTGAAAACAGATTGCCTTCATTTTACTAAACTTAAGGTTGGTGGACCTAGGACATGAAAATGACGATGGTAAGTTGTGTCACAGTTTTCGTATCTTCTTGCCAGTCCTTTGCTGACTCCGTTGCGTTCACGCGTTAACTCACGTATTCATTCATTCAGTCATTTCACGAGAAGATGTAGAAAGGCTGCTGTACGCCAGGCATGTTTTACATGCTAACAGAAGCGACGTGCAAACAGGCAAATTCTTTGTGCTTGCAAACACATAAACAAAAAATATGAAACAATGCCAACAGCAAGCTGAGTAAGGAGAGAGAGAGGCGACCTAGACGGCGAGGGTGCTATTTAAAATAGGGTTTCAAGGAGGGTTAGCTGAGGAGGTGGCGCTTGGGCAGCTTCATGAACAAAGCAAAGCTGCAAAGGAGCGCATCTCTGAGCCAGTAACATCCTAGGCTAAGTGAAAAAGAGTAAATACCCTGAAGCAGGGGCCTGTTAAGTGTATTTGCGGTTCAGTGAGGAATCTAGAATGCTGGAACAAAGTGAGACAGTAAGAAATGAAGTTAGGTTAATAACCAGGGAGCAGATCATATGGAAACCGTCTATGCTGTAGATTTTGAGTGACAAGAAGTCATTAAGAGTTTTGGGTAGGATATGACAAGATTGATTTGTGTTTCAAAAAGAACATTTTCATTATTTAGAACCGATTGCACACCCTATAGGTAAAATTTCCACAACTCTGAAATTAAAGAAAAACTAACGCAATCATCACTGCCCTTTAAAAGAGTGTTAATGTCATTTTTAAATAGAATTATATCACTGTCAGTCGCTCTATTGTTAGTGTGTTTTTCTTTCAATTTTATTGAGTGTGTGAACAGAAAAGAAGCCAAACTCTGTAAAATAATTTTATTCCGAGCCAAATTTGAGGACCATGACCCGGAGGCACACCCAAGAAGCTTTGGGCAAGTGGACCCGCTGTGGTTGGGTCACAGTTTGTTTTTATACATTTCAGGGAGACAGGGGTTACAGGGAAAGTCACAAATCAATATGTGGGAGGCATCCATTGGCTTGGCTGGAAGAGGTGGGCCATCTCGAAGGAGGGCACGGCAGTGGACGAAAACAGAAAATTGGCACTGAGAAAGGGGCTGTTGCTATAACAAATACCTGAAAATGTGGAAGTGGCTTTGAAACTGGGTAATGGTAGAAGTTGGGACAGTTTTGAATGAATGGTGGAAGAAGCCTCTATTGTCATGAATGAAACATTAAACCTGATTCTGGTGGGGGCTCAGAGGAAGAGAATAGCTGTATGGAAAGCCTGATACTTCTTAGAGATTATGTAAGTGCCATGATCAGAATGTTGGTAAAAATATGGGCAATAAAGGCCGTTATGATGAGGGCTCAGATGGAAATGAGGAACAAGGTAGTGGAAATTGGAGGAAGGGTCATCCTGGCTGAAAGCTATCAATAGGAAATGAACTTGGCTGAATCGTGTCCATGTCCTACAACTTTATTAAAGACAGAATTTAAGGGCACTAAACTAGGATATATGGTGGAAGAAATTTCTAAGCAAAATATTGAAGAACTGTGTGGATTCTTTTAGCCACATTAGTAAGATGTAAGAGGAGAAAAATGATTTAAAGATGGGATTTATAATTAAAAGAGACGCTAAAGGCAAAGACCTGGAAAATTTGCAGCCTGGTGTTAACAAAGTACAGAAAGGCATGCAAGGCTGCAGCCAAGCAACCCTCTGATGGGGAGATGAGTGTGGCTAGAAGGAAGCCAGGTGCTATCTATCATGACAATGGGCATAAGACCCCAAAGGCATTTCAGAGATCCTCAAAGCTGCTCCTCTGATCTAGGACGTTGGAGACAAGGTTTCCAGAGAGATGCCCACAGGACCTCAGTGCCTTGTGCTAGCTCAAGTGTCTGCTTCCTGCGTTCCAGTGCAGCGCTGCTCAGCCATCTGAGCTCCGACTCAAGAGGTTCCAGGTGCAGCTTGTGCCGTCACTCAGGAGCACACAAGCGGTAAGCCTTGGTGGCATCTACACAGTGCTGACTCTGCAGATGCACAAAGTACACAAGTTGTGGGGCCAGGGCGGACTCCACCTAGATTTCAAAGGATGTGTCAAAGAGACTGGGGGCCCAGGAAGAAACTTGTTGCAGCAGCAGAGCCCATTGCAGAGAGTCCCAACTAGGGCAATGCCCAGTGGAACTGTGGGTCGTGGTTGCCATGGAAACCCCAGAACTGTAGAGCTGCCAGTGTGTGACACCACCCTGGGAGAGCTCCAGGCCCAAGACTCCAACCTGTGAGAGCTGCTGTGTGGGCTGAGCCCAGCAAAGCCATGGAATGGGGCTTCCTGAGTCATTGGAGGCCCAACTTCCACCTCACTGTGCCCAGAAGGTAGGACATGGAGTTGAAAATGGTTATTCTGGCGGCTTAAGGTTTAATGTTGTTCACCCTGTTGGGTTTTGGACTTATGTGGGACTAGTTACCCTTTCTTTTCTTTCCTGTTGCTTCCTTTTGGAAAAGAATATTTATCTCATGTCTATTCCACACTTATGTTTTGGAGGTGGATGACTAGTTTGATTTCATAGGCTTATAGCTGGAGGAGCATTTGCCGTGGAATGAATTTTGCCTTGAGTCTCACCCATGTCTGATCTAGATAAGACTCTGGACTTTGGACTTTTGAATTGGTGCTGGAATAAGTTAAGACTTTGGAGCTATGGGGATGGGATGGATGTATTTTGCATGTTGAAGGAACATGAATTTCGTGGGCCAGGGGCAGAAGGCTATAGTTTGAATGTGTCTCCCAAAGTTCATGTGTTGAAAACTTGATTCTCAATGAGGGTATGTTGGGAGGTGGGGCTTACTGAGAGGTATATGGATAGTAGAGGGCATCACTTTCATGAATGGATTAGTGCCATTACCATAGGAGAACATTTGTTATCTTGCAAGTGGGGTCCTTATAAAAGGAGGAGTTTGACCCTTTCTTGTTCTCTCTCCCTCCCTCCCTCTCACTTTCTCTTTACCCTTCCACTGTCTTCCCTGGGAAGACAGAACACAAAGGCCCTCTACAGAGGTAGGGCCCTCAATCTTGGACTTCCTGGACTTTGGAATGGCAATGAATAAATCTCTGTTCTTTGTAAATTACCCAGTCTCAGCTATTCTGTTATAGCAGCATAAAATAGAGTAAAACACCATCTTTTGGAAAAATGATTTCATCGTTATTTTTTCTCTTCCATTCTCTTTTTCATTTCTTTCTGGAGAATTCCAGCAGCAAAGGAAACTCTAAAATAGAACCCAGTGTAACACTTGGAACTGAAAAATATAAATAAATAAAAATATCAAATTACAAATAAAAATCATTTCATGTTAAATTTAATAGTCCATTGTTTGCAAGAGATAATATGTAAAGTTGAATACATTTTGAAATAAATTATTCCCAATGAAGTAATAAGAGAAAACCAATCTTAAAAAATTGAACAGAGCCTCAATGCGCTATGAACAATATTAAGGAATCTAACACTAATATTTTTGCTTTTTTACAAGTTTAGTAACTTTTGATTATGTCTTGGATGTTGTCATCGATACATTGTAGTCTATATTGCCTTATTTTAAAGATTATTGAATTTTGTATGGCAAGCAATTAAATTCTCTTGGTCCTGTTAGACTTGATTTCAGGCTTTATCAGGGTGGGTCTAGTCGTAAATTTTGGCTCTAATTCTAGAATGTGGCTGTTTTTGAAGTTCCACTGAGTATCCAAGGTGTATACTTTCCTCTCTGGACGGAGTAGAACTTGAGTGTTTCCAGGCATGAATTCCAATGTTTCCAGGCACTGCATGTACTTTTTTTGCACATCTGTATTTAGCTTTCTGATTCTCTAACAGTTGTTTTCTGTTATGACTTATAGATTCTACCCCCTGTGTATACACAAGCTATACCTCAGCCTAGTACCCAGGGGTAACTTCATGCAGATGTATGCTGTTCCCTTTCTGGGGCTGCTTCTTCTCCTGCACCCCGCTCTGCAAATCCACTTGCATTAGCATCTCCAAATTAACATCTCTTTCTCTACTGCTCAGGGAGACTGTGGATCTTCACTGGGCTCTACCTCCCTATACCTTGTTCAAGGTAAACATGGAGCTCATCTCATGTCTTTCCCTTCCCTCAAGGGTGACATTCCTCCTGATGCTGCCTGTCATCCACTGTCTGAAAGTAGAAGCCTTATTATTGTGTCAAGTTTTATAGTTATTTGTATCAGGAGGGTAAGTCTAATACCAGCTAGTGTGTTCCGTCCCAAAACAGAAGTTGATATTACTAGACTATATTTTAGCAATTCTGTTATATGTGCAGTGGTTCCCTTATTTTTAATGATATTATAATGCTTATTTCTTATTTGGATAATCAAGTCTCCCTTCCATTTTTTTATTGAGCCATCTGTACCTTTCTTTTTGATACATAGAAGTTCTTTATCATTTATTGTGAGACAAATATCTTCTTCAACTATGCAGCTGCCCTTCATGTTTTCAATTTTCTCCTTTTTGGTTGTTAATATCTTATTTAGGATTCTTGGCATCTCTTCTCATGAGAAAAATCACTCTATACTTTTCATTATTAAGTTCTTGTCTTGCTTTGGATTAAAATTATGCTGGATTCATAAAATAAATTGGGATGAATTACCTCCTTTTTTTTCTATACTTTGGGAGAGATTATGTAAAATTGATATTAATTATTTTAAAAATATATAATGGAATTTCTGATAAAGCTATCTGGGCCTGGAGTTTTCTTTGTAAGAAAGTTTCAAATTATAGATTTAACCTTTATTTTTTAATAGAGGAAATAGAGGACTGTTCAGAATTTTTGATTTCCTCATTTGCCTATTATGGTAATTTTTGACATGAAATATGTTAATTTCATCTAAATTTTTAAATTTATTCTCATAAGTATCCTCTTTTGATATTTAAATATCTATAGGATCTGCACTGTTGCCTCAAATCTATTCTTAATATTATTTGTGTTGGGACGGGCGCGGTGGCTCACGCCTGTAATTCTAGCACTCTGGGAGGCCAAGGTGGGAGAATTGCTCAAGGTCAGGAGTTCAAAACCAGCCTGAGCAAGAGCAAGACTCCCCCCCGCACACCTCTATTAAACATAGACAGAAATTAATTGGCCAACTAAAAATATATAGAAAAAAAATCAGCCGGGTATGGTGGCTCATGCCTGTAGTCCCAGCTACTCAGGAGGCTGAGGCAGGAGGATTGCTTGAGCCCAGGAGTTTGAGGTTGCTGTGAGCTAGGCTGACACCACGGCACTCTAGCCTGAGCAACAGAGTGAGACTTTGTCTCAAAAAAAAAAAAAATAATATATATATATATGTGTATATATATACACACATTATTTGTGCTGATAAATCTCTATTTTTCTTGATAAGTCTCACTAGAGATTTAACAGCATGTTAGTCTTTTCAAACAACCTAAGTTCTGGCATTGTAGATGCATCTCCACTGCATCTTTAATTCATATTTTTAGTTTATCTTCTTTGTTGCTATCTTTCTTCCACATTCTTTTGCTTTAAGTTCTCTTTAATGATAGTTGCTCTATTTTGTTTTCTTTCATTCCTAAGATATAGAGGTTTTTGGTCCTGAACCAAAACCTGGGGTGTTTACCACAGTCTCTCATTCTTAGTGGGCTTTGGACTTCAGTCTTCGTCCTTGCCGGACACGAATCTATCAAATGCTGTGCTTGGCTTCTCCGCCTCTTGGTAATCTCCTGTTTAGCTGGCACTTGCCTTTGGGGGAGACGTGGCCTCAACTTCTCAATTTACTTCCATAGGCTTCCCTTCTCCCCCAGATCTTGGCTTTCTTATTTCTCTCTGCCTTGAGAGTTCTTTGATCTCACCAAACAGATTATTTTTTGTTCCACATTTTCTAGTTCTTCTCAGCTAGAATGTAGATATGACAAGTGGATTTACTTTTATCAGAAAAATTTTCATAAAGTTTTGAACAGTTTTTAAGATAGTTAATATTCTGAATGCTTTGAATTTACTGTAACTATTATTACCTATTTAAGATTTTATGGACTATTTTTAAGTGGAAACTTCTTTGTTCACAAATATATTAGCTTTCCAAAATAGTTAAAAACTGAATAATTAATCATGATAACCTATTTTTACTAATCTGGCTCTGGAAAAGTTCTAGAAAATCAAATATAGAATTTCTAAATGCTGAATTTAAAATCATATTTCTTTGAAAAAATGTAAATTCTCAGCATAATTTCTATGAAATATTTTTATTATTCAGAAATAAATTAAATATGGACTATAAGCCAATAGGTAAATAACTTGATGAAGAGTAAGTATAAATACTTCTATACTAATTTAATACCTGAGAAGAGATCTTGGCGAGATCACTTGTATACAGATAAGTTTGATTTATGAAATTATTCACCATCATCATTTTTTTCTAACTGCATGCATGGCTGAGGCTAAGGGAGAATGAGTGAGCTCCCTATGTCATGCAGAAAATAAATAACAGAGACGTAACTAAAATTCTCCCAGCTGCTACAGACGTTTTCAAGTGTCTCACGTCTTCTCCAAACATTCTTGACTGCTGTGTTCTCGGCCAGTTACTATGCTTTTCCTTCCCTATATTTTATAATAACATTTTTTGAAAGTGAAAGAACAATGACTATTTTCTGAAATTCCTTAATTCCCGACTTCACAGGCTGTCTATTAAGCATCATTCATATTTCAAGTTTCTGGAATTTTGTCAAAACTGAACAAATAGACGAATAATACTTGTCAGCAGGTAAATTAAAATTCGAGAATGGCTTCTTGCTTTAGCTGAAAGGCTGGACAAAATTACTTCAGGATTACTTTTCCTAGTTCAATATTATGTAATGTTATAATATCTTCAATTTTTTATTAAAAACAACTTGAAAACAAAAGCATTTTATAATAGTTATTGTTTTATTCAAATATATGTAATATTAATGTACAGACTACTTTTACAACTTTTTAAAAAATCTGTGTAAGCATTCCACAAAGGTCTGTGATTATTTTCTCTATCTATTTGCAACCTACTTTTCTCTTTCTCAATATGTATAATTTGTTTTGTTATAAATAACCTATCTTTTGAGCTCAGGCAATATGGTATCTGATAATGGCTCGGTGACATCAATCAGCAGTGCATTTGTCTGAAGGAAATGGTGTGGTCTGTGTGTAATTCCCATTGCCTTCGTGATGCATGAGTGTCCGTGTGATAAATAAAGCAAGCAGCAAGTGAAATCATGTTATCAGAGGGAAATGCTTATGATTAGAATAAATGATGATTGTTGCATTAATATTTCATATGATGGAGTCTGCACGAAGGGAAGTTATTTCTGCAAAGACTCTAGGATTCTGGCCTTTAGGTGCATGTGATAATCTCAAATCCCATAACTAAAATCCAACTACATTTATCCAATATGAACCTGCATGACTCCTTCCGCAGACTACTTGAGATTCATTGGATACACAGAGAAGAAAGAGAAGTTGTAGAGTAGAAATAATACTGGAAGAATAGAAAAGAATCAGTCAGATAACTGCTGAGTATTTCCATCTATATGCAAAGCAACATGCTAATTGCTATAAGTTGGAGATAGAGATGTAGAATGCTCTGCCTGACCTCAGAGAGCCTGTATTAGCTTGAGAATGAGACTGTGCAGATGACATTAATTGAATATCACAATATAATGTATTAATTTTCTATTGCTGCCGTAACAGTAGAATCTTAATTTATAACATTTACAGCTTAATTTACAAGTCTTATTACCACCAACGAAGAAGCTTAAAACAATTCAAAATTGTTATCTTATGGTTAACATTGCTTTGATGTCTCACACAGGTCTCACCAGGCCAAAATAATGATGTCTGCAGGGCTGCGGTTTGTTTCTGGAAGTTCTAAGGGAGAATTCATTCCCTTGCCTTTTTCTGCTTCTGGAAGGTGTCCACATTCCTTTGCTGGGGATCCCTTCATCCATTGTCAAAGTCAGCAATGTCGACTCTCTCTCTGACCCTTCTCTCATTATCTTATCTCCATCCGAAACCAGAGGGACATGATTCTCCACTTTTAAGGACTCATGTGAATACCTGGATACTTCAAGATAATCTCTCCATCTCAGTGTTACTTGAGCCCACCTGGATACTTTAAGATAATCCATCTCAACGTTCTTAACCTTAATCATATCTATAAAGTCCTTTTTGCCATGTAAGGTAATCTATTCACAGGTTCTGGGAATTAGGATGTGGACATCTTTGGGGGGCCATTACTCTGCCTACCATAAGTAAATACTAAAAGGGTAGTTTGAAAATAAAGTTTAGATTAAGATTCAGAGAAAGAAGACAGAAAGATCATTGTGGGCTAAGAGAATGTTTATCAAGGAGGTTGGGGATAAGTTCATCCTTTCCAGGACTTTCTTTTTTGAAGGGAAAGTGAGGGTATGTATTTACAAAAATAAGATAATATTTCAACTTGAATCTATTTTCTACGATTCATTCAATATTTGAGTTTGGGCTCATTTAATCCCTCTGTGACTCAATTTTCTCACATATAGGGAAGTAATAGTGTCAATCTCGTGGAGTTGTGTTAAGGATTAAATGAGTTGATTCATGTATACCACATAGAATGTATTCACATTGTATGGTAACATAGGACTGCTCTCTTTGTAATATAGGACTGCTAACATTATACCATTTTAACTCAGGAGATGTTTAAAAGATAGCTTTTCCTAAAATAAACCCCCTTCTAATAAAAAAAAAAAAGCATTAGAATTTAAGCTGTTTTTTTCCTTCCATGATTTTAGACATTGACTCAGAAGACCAATTCTAAGGTAATATTTTATGTAAGGGAGAAGGGTGCAAGGGAAGAAATGGAAGATTCTGCCACTTTGTAAATAAAAGGAAAAGCAGTAAATTGAAGATCTAGAAACAAATCATCAATAGGCAGTCTATATCTCCAATTGTTCTATTGTTCTCATTGCAGTTAGTGCCTGTATCATACCAGGTGTATCACATCATCTTTTGGCGTCATTGCAACTGTCTTTGTACAGGTACGAGGAGGATTTTATTTAAAAAGAAAAGCTGTACTTCAATTAATAAAATCATTGCATTAATAAAGGCTGCTTATATTAAAGAAGTGTCAAGATACCATCTGTCATGGTTTTGTTAATACTATTAATACACTCAGGCATTGAATATAGGCCAAGTGAATATTGTCTGCTGGCTAGTTCCTCTTTCAAGAAAAGATACAATAATTTCTGTAGATAGGGTATGATATTTTAGAAAAATCACTTATATTTATATGTGATGAGTCCTACCTGATAATCTAAGTAAACATTTCTTATAGTGAACATAATTTATTCCAAATGGCTGGCCTATTGTTGTGGGTGACCTGTGGACTACATCTAGAGACAGTGGAATTTTGACACTGGGCAGCCTGCGTAGCTGGGTACTCATAGGTAGTTACCATCAATTTCAATATATGCGAACAGAATGCAAAGTCTTTGTGGTTAGGCTATACTTTAATTCAACTTTACTTAATTAACTAAACTTAAGAAAAATGTGAAATGAAAGACATTTCAAGAAAAAAAGAATATTATCAAAAAGCATAAGATGAGGCTGGGCGCAGTGGCTCATGCCTGTAATCCTAGCACTCTGGGAGGCCGAGGCGGGTGGATCGCTCAACGTCAGGAGTTTGAGACCAGCCTGAGCAAGAGTGAGACCCCCGCCTCTACTAAAAATAGAAAGAGATTAATTGGCCAACTAAAAATACATAGAAAAAATTAGCCGGGCATGGAGGCACATGCCTGTAGTCCCAGCTACTCGGGAGGCTGAGGCATGAGGATCGCTGGAGCCCAGGAGTCTGAGGTTGCTGTGAGCTAGGCTGACGCCATGGCACTCTAGCCCGGGCAACACATTGAGACTCTGTCTCAAAAAAAAAAAAAAGCATAAGATGAAAACTTAAGTTTGTTTCCAAAATAGCACACGTGAACCCTCAGAGCAGTCAGATATTTTAAGTGGACACTCAAGGTACAATACGAAAATGTCCAAAAAGCCAAGGCAGAAATTTCCCTGTTTCTTATTACCTAATCTAAGAAGCCACATGAAGTCATCTCCGCCATATTCTATTGATTGAGTTAATCACAGTTCCATCTAGATTCAAGAGGAAAAGGCACAGACACCATTTTTCAAAGGGAAGTTGGCAACATGCATGTAGCATGTAGAAGGTCATGAGAAAAGGTAGATGCTGCCGTGACCACCTTTGGAAAACATCATCTGCCAACAGCTTTTTTTTTCATTTATACACAAGCACACATTTGATTCTGGGCAATATAAATGGCATAGTGGGCATATAAGTGGACACATTTTATCTTTAATTTCTTTCTGGGATCTCGCCATTTTTTTTTCCAAACCAAGAAGAAGATACTTTTTGGAGAAGAGGATTTGCAGTTAGAGAAATGAATGCATGTGAGGGAAATGGGAACTAGAGGACACACCAAAGAGGAGAGTTTGAGTCCTATGTACCTTCGGGTGTAGAAGTCCCAGCAACAGGCACTCTAGACCCTGCAGGATGCCTCCGTGAACTTCATAAGATTTCTTAAAATTCTGAATGCCCCTGGGCTTGTTGTTGTGTTATATTCTGTTTCCGCAGAGGGATTTGAAGTAAAAACTTTAAAACCAAAAGGGCATGTATTTATTTGTCTTTAAGCACACCAGGAAAATGTTGAGCCGGAGGAGAGATAAACCACTGAGGAGACAAAGGCGGGAGGAGGAGGAGTCCCAAGAGAAAGTCTGTGCAGTGTCCACAGTGAAAGAGGAAGAAGCGTCCCTGGGAACCACACAGGGACAAAGAAAAGCGCAGGAAACTGGCCTTCACCTTAACCAGGGCCCTGGGGAGTTTATCATCTGAAATCCCTCGCAGAGTCCTAAGATGGCTTAAAGGAAGCCTGCGGTAACTGTGGCAGTTAAATCAACAGTAGACCCAAAAAACAAAAACTGAAAAAATCAGAATGTAAACCAGGACTGTTTGCAATGGCCAACGTAGCATTATAATTCTTTTCTGTCTGACCCTTACGTTAGTTCTATTTGTCTACTTTCTTCTCTTCTCTCTTAGCTCTACACTTACTATTCTTTATACTGTGCTTATTTTTGAGTAATTTTTATTATTTACTTCTCCTTTTGCACCCACTGAAAGTAGAAATGGGAAGGGAAAAACTTAAAGATAATCTAATCGCACACTCTCATTTTAGCAAAAAGGATGCTCGAGGGAGGTAGTGACCTGATGCTCGGAGTCCACATAAATTATTGACAGTAGCAGAGCTGGGGATGACGGTCGTTCTGCTGACTTGTGCTGCGTTTCCCACTGTAGGAAACTGCCTTCCCAGCCTGGCCTGAGGCTGAAGTTTCAGTCAAGGAAAATGGTAAAACTATCAAAAGGTTCTTGGGTCAAATTGAGTTGTCTGGGAGGCTGATACCAAGATAGAAGGGCGTGAGATGTACCGGAAGAGGCACTTAGGAAGAATAAAAGGGAGGGAGACAATGGCTTTAGGCCACATTGCCAGGCTGACACTGGGAAGGGAGGTGGGAAGAGGAGGGAAGGGAAATGAAGGGAGGGCTTCTGATTCCATGGAACTGTGAGAAAATCTCAGCCACGTTCACAGACAGCCCGAGAGAGGAGTCCCACGCTGGGCAAGAATGTCGTCCTGGCTGTGACGTCGTTAGCCATTGCCCAGTCATTGGCTGGCAGCAGGAACGAGGTAGGGAGTGGGGAGAACCCTGAATGGATACCAAACGTGTGGGAGCCGATGGTTGGCTCCCTACATTCCTTGCCGTAAGTTCTCTCTCTTTTCTTTCTTTTGTTAATTTCAGAATATTAGGGGGTTACAAACATTTTGGTTACATGAATTGCTTTTGTACAGTTTGAGTCAAAGTTGCGTGTCCATCACCCAGGTAGTGTGCATTGTAACCATCCCCTCTCCCCCCTCCACCTGCTTAAATTCCATTGAATTTTACTACCTTATGTGCACATGAGTGTTGATCAATCAGTTCCAATTTAGCAGTGAGTACATGTGGTGTTTGTTTTTCCATTCTTGCGATACTTCACTTAAAAGGATGGTATCCAGTTCCATCCAGGTTGTTATAAAAGGTATTAGTTCACCATTTTTTTAATGGCTGAGTAATACTCCATGGTATACAGATACCATGTTTTATTAATCACTCATGTATTGATGGGCACTTGGGTTGTTTCCATGTATTTGCGATTAAGAATTGTGCTCCCATTAACATTTGAATGCAAGTGTCTTTTTCATAAAATGTCTTTTGGCTGGTGCTTTTGGTTCACTACATTTCTTGTGGCAGGTTCTCTTGTGAAGCAGATCTAAGTCATATACTCCTGTGATTGCCTCAGTTCCCTTCTACATAATTACTTTAAACAGGTCTCTAGTAAGGTGAATGAGTGTGTTTGTTGTCTGTTGCTGTGTAACAACTTATCACAAACATAGTGGCTTACAACAACGTATATTTATCATCTTATAGTTTTTGTGGGTCAAGTGTCTGAGCATGACTTTTCTGGGCCATGCACTGAAGGTGTCAGCCAGAGCTGGTTCTCATCTGAGGCTCAACTGGGGGAAGGATTTGCTTCCAACTTTATTTGGCTGCTGGAAGAATAAAGGTCCTCTCCGTGTGTGAGATCGAAAGCCTCAGTTTCTTGCTGGCTCTTGGTTACAGGCTGCCCTCGGTTCCTTGTCATGTTGCCTTCCCCATAGGGTAGCTCAGAACCTGAAAGCTCACCTCTTCAAAGCTAGCAAGGAAGAGAGTTTTCCAACAAGATGGACATTACCATTGTACAGAATATATGATTTGCATGCAGCATTTTGTGCTGTATTCTGTTGAGTAGAAACACGTCACGGGCACACTCGTGCTCCAGGTGAGCAGAACATAGAAAGGCATGTGTGCCAGAAGAGGGCAATAATTCAAGCCACGTTAGAATTTTTCTGCTACAGTTGAAGACTCCGTTTATGGAGCCACAGGGTTGCTGAGCATTTGTGTGCATGAACATTTGGGTTCTCCCTTCTGGGACTAAAACCATGAAGAACTTACAAGCATAAGGGTGTCTAGGATCTCAAATTATCTTGAACACTCATAACCAGGACTGTCCTACAAGGGTAGTGCATTCATTTGTTGTGTATACATCATCAGAGTGGATCTCAAGAGGAATCATACTTAGGAGACAGCGAGAGAGTGAGTTTTCTAAGAACTGAAACATGTTATCTTTGTTCGTTATACTCCAGCTTGCCAAAAGACTCTTTTATGTAAATTCGTCCAAACTTGAGCGAGTCACTTAACCTTCCTGAGCTTGAGTTTCCACGCCCCAGTTATATCCTACTCCCGTGTCGTAAGCCTGGAGTTATTTTATTCCCGCAGCTGTGAATGTTTCCCCAGATACACGCACGACTTTGCCATCACCTTCTTCGGGTCACTGCCCAAAAGACACTATCTGAATGAAGTCTACTCTGCCAGTTTATTTAAAACCGCAACCCACCCTTCCTGCGCACTCTTGACTTTCTTTATTCTGTTCAATTTTTGTTTTTTCCCATGTTACTTATTGTTCTCTAGTCAACTATATATCATTACTTGTTTATTAGGTTTCTTGTCTGTCTGGTTGTGCCTTCTGGAATATAAGCTTCATGATGGCAGAGATCTTTGCCACTTTTGTTATGTCTCAAGCACTGAGAACCATGTCTTGCAGACAGTAGGCACTAAATAAAAATCACTTATAGCATGAATTTAATCTCATAACTCTCTGCAATAGATATTATTACCTTCAGCTTACAAATGAGGAAACCTTTGCAAACAGAGGTTAAGCAACTTACTCTGATAATTCAACTAATAATTGTCACAGCCTAGAGTCAAATCCAGACAGTTTGACTACAGCATCTGAGCTCATAAAACCAGGTAATAGTGCCTTGCACTGGGAGAAAGGAAAGCCCATACACAAATCTTGAACTTTGTGTTGTCTGTAAATACAAAGCAAGCCCTTAACAATTTGGCTTCTCTGTCCCATTAACGTATCTTCAGCAGTTTACACCGCAGAGTTTGCAGAAAAATGCATTTAACAGCAAACAATTCCATCACTCAGGTGTATATTTTACTTTTAAGTATTGTTACACTTTTCCCCTTGGAGAATATGAGCAAGATTTTCCCTCCAGAATGCCAACATTCTTTCAGTAATTGAAAATATCAACGCTAGCAAGGACACAAATGCTACCAATAAGGGTCCTTTTAGAACATCTTTCTAGTTAATGTGACTCATTGGCAAGGAGAATCACTGAACAGATTTAAGTAAATGGCTGCTGGGGGTTCTCAGGCACTTTATAGATCTCTGTATTTGATGTAGTTTATTATGCTTAGTGGATTTTACTCTCTTTCAGTACAGTACTTTTGTTAAGTTTCACATCAGAACCTGTGTCAAAATTATCTGAGATTGACTTGGAGAAAACCACAAAAATATGATGATACGTGATAGAATCAGATAATTTCTGGGTAGGGTGGTTGCTGTTGAGGAATCATTCAATTAAAAAAGTGTTTCACAAAATAACTTTCCTCAAACCTAACGACAAATCACGAGAGCCGCGATGGCAGGTGCTGAGTTAGGAGGCAGGGGGCCCAGGGTCGGGGCTGGGTGCTGGCCTTGTCTGTGGTCTAGCCTCACGTCCGTGATTTTTCCTTTCTGGGCCTCGGGTTTTCCATTCATTGAAGAGATTTACAGTATGGTCTCTTTTTGTGCCTTCTAGTCCTACCAAGACTTGTGAGTACGTGGATATGTTATGAACTCAGAGGAAGCTGAGAAATTCATCTTTAATGATGAAGTAATGTAAGACAGCATTTCTCATTGAGACCGATTTGAGCAATAAATTGGACTCCAGAGTCTGAGGATGTCTTAAGAACTGATGAACAGTTGGCTCCCAGTTGTCTGCTAGATTCATTTATTTCACAGGGGGGGTGGGAAGGGCCTGAGGAAGGCAGTTGTTGTGCACGTTGCTCAGATCCTGTGTCCGTGGGCCACGACCGGCAGTGAGATTGTATAGCAAACCGCTCTAGAGCGCAGTGGCTCACGACAGCAGGTGCTCATGCGCACGCGCGCAGGTCGGGAGGTTGGGTGCAGTTTGGCTGCTCTAAGGTGGTTGCACCGCGCTTGGCCGTCCCACGCTCTAGTCCCTGTTGTGTATCTCCCACTCTCCAGGCTTGGTGGTTGAGTCTCCAGTTCATCATCTTTTCCCCAGCGCTGCTCATCCCGCGCTGCTTCTCTGCAGATTCGCGATGCTGTTCCCGTGGGAGAGCGAGCCACCCGTGTGCGGCTGTCCGCGCTCTTCGCCTCCCACTGTGGGTTGCCCCTGATCCGCCATTTTCCCGACCTCCTTTCAGGTAGATTTAAACCCCTTGACGAGTAGAATCATAAAGCACCCAAATATTTAGTATATTGCCATGGACATAGCAGTTGTTTGACTAATAACTGTTCACCAAATATGAAAATAGACTATAACTCCAAACTTAAAGAGCAAGAAAACAGACACAGATCCTGTGCCATGTTAATTTAAATCCCATCTGTAGTTTCAAACTTGAATTACTGTCATGTTTGCCGTTGACCGCTTCACCTGACAGCATCTGACAAATTATTATGCCTTCCATTTATTAAAGGCTTACTGCATGACAAGAACACTGCTAGGAACTTTTATCATCCTCTTTCATCCTTATAGCAGCTCCAACAAGATAGCTCATTTCATCCTTTATTCTCAAAGCCAGGAGATGGTACCTTAGAGAGATTAACATGTTCAAGGTTACAAAGCTTAGATGTTAGAGCCAAGCATCAGATCCAGATGTGTTTGATTCCAAAGCCTATGTCTTAAAGGATTGCATCTCAAGTCGTTTTCTTTTAGCCAGCTAAAAGCATCTTCCAGAAGTTTGCATAGAAATTAAGAACATATTCAAATACAGGGAAAGGAGAAATGAATGCTCTGGGTCTAAATAATACTAATGGTTGGTAATATAGGAAATCCTAAGACAGTTACTTGAATTTAACCTTACCCTAGAAAGAACTCTAATTCAAGCCAGCAAAATTGAATCAGCCATTAATAATGCAAGGTGACGGACAGAGAAAGACTCTTAGCCCATAAAAGTGATTCATTTACCCTCTTTCCGGAAACAACATTCTATTGGGCAAATCAATGCCGCAAGCTGCTACTGAAGACACTGTCTACAGGAGCCAAAAATCACTGAGGTTCACTTTTATTCTTGGGTTGTGATTCTAAAAGGTACTTGGCAAATGTTGCATGATGTTCTGTACAAGAAGGCAAATGGTAACAACTGGAGAAAATTGGGCATTTTATATGAATGGCTTTCTGAAGGATCTGTGGAATTAATTTTCTTTATATTCCCTTTTATAAGTTTTAATTGCGGGTTAGCAATAAAACAATTTTCTGAAATAAAAGTGTGGTTTTAAATTCTAACCAAAAATAGCTGGTGGAAAGATAAAATAAATATTATAATAATATACATATATAAAACAAAATCTTAAAAGATTATATTAATGCTTTTGAGTTCTAGGTAGATTCTTGTTATCAGACCTTTGTCAGAGCTGTAAAGAGCAAATATTCTCTCCCATTCTGTGGGTAGTCTATTTGCTCTAGTGATAGTTTCTTTAGCTGTGCAGAAGCTTTTTAATTTGATCAGGTCCCGTTTTTTTATTTTTTTGCTAATTTGCTTCAGTTCTTTGTAGATTCTGGTTATTGGGCCTTTATCAGATGTGTGGCATGCAACTATTTTCTCCCATTCTGTAGGTTGTCTATTTGCTCTAGTGATAGTTTCTTTGGCTGTGCAGAAGCTTTTTAATTTGATCAGATCCCATTTGTTTATTTTTGTTGCTGCATTAATTGCTTTGGGGGTCTTCTTCAGGAATTCTTTTCCTAGGCTGATGTCTGAAAGGGTCTTGCCCACATCCTCTTCTAGGATTCTTAAGGTTTCATGCCTTAAGTTTAGGTCTGTTAACCATCTTGAGCGAATTTTTGTGAGAGGTAAATGGGCAAAGGAGATCAACAGAAACTTCTCCAAAGAAGACAGAATAATGGCCAGCAAACATATAAAAAAAATGTTCATCATCCCTAATCATTAGAGAAATGCAAATCAAAACCACAGTGAGATACCACCTAACCCCAGTGAGATTGGCTGCTATCAAAAAATCCCAAAACAGCAAATGCTGGCGAGGATGTGGAGAGATAGGAACACTCTTACACTGCTGGTGGGACTGCAAATTGGTGCAACCTTTGCAGAAAAGAATTTGGAGATTCCTCAAAGAGCTAAAAATAGAATTACCATTTGATCCAGCAATAGCATTATTAGGCATCTACCCAAAAGAGCACAAGACATTCTGTTAGAAAGACATCTGCACCTGAATGTTTATGGCAGTACAATTCACTATTGCTAGGTCGTGAAAACAACCCAAGTGCCCGACAATTCATGAGTGAATTGTTAAAATTTGGTATATGTTCACAATGGAATATTACTCAATTTCAAGAAACGACAGTGAGCTAGCACTGCTTATATTATCCTGGATTAAGCTTAAGCCCATTATTCAAAGTGAGGTGACACGAGACCCAAAGAATGGGCCCCACTTGTACTCACCATCAAATTGGTATTGACTGATTAACACTATGGTGCTCAAATGGTGGGAGTGATCACTAGGGATTTGGAGGCTAGGGGGCAAACCCACGTCTGAGCGACGTGGTGGGCACTGTGGAGGGGTGGGACATGCTTGAAAAGTAGCTGGGGAGCAGAATTAGGGGTCTCAATAGGGGAAAGGAATTCCTCTAAAACTGATTTTTGTGATTAACTGTACATCTCGGTAAATTCACTAAAAATCATTTAATTGTACACTTAAAATGGGGTAAAGGCATGATATGTAAAGTATACTTCAATAAAGAAAAAACAACATATTGTAAGGGTTTTGGAGGGTGGATGTGGTGGGTGTGCACAGAAAAAAAAGAATAAACTTGGTACACTTGATTACAATTACCATTACTTTTTTATGAAGCTGAAATTGTCATTATTTTGCTGGTGGGAATTCTGATATTTCAACAGAAATATTGGTAGTACTTTAGACATCTATACAATTTTCTTTGCATTCAGGCAGTAATGAGATATCCCTGGAATATCTTGACTTTTTCTCCCAAAATGTTGATTTTCTTGTCTCTTAGGTAGGATACTAGTAAAGGTACAAATTTGGGTACTAAGTTTCACTAAAAATAGCCCTGTCTAAGCACAGGTGACAGGCAAAGTGATACCAGAAGTTTCAGAAACTCCTTCGTGTCTGAGAAAATATTTCTTTTATATCATGAGGTTATATTTATTTCTCTAATTTAATTTTAAATATACAGAGTTATTATCCTGTTCTGCTATAAACTTTATTCAATGCATTTCCCATTTGGTGGAGCTAAGCAGCTTATCTCTTTTCTGTCATTAGAAATTTTTTAAATCAACTGTAATATATGATGCTATTTATTTTTCTAATATCTGTTTTTCGATATTTCAAAGAATATCAGTTAAATAATGGTTTATTTCTGATTCGTGTCACTCCGTTATTTAGGTAAGTATACAGACAACATAAAACAGAGAGTAGCAATTTTTAAAAATTTTCTATGGGCTATTTGACATTGAAAATAACTCACAAGTCAATTATGTATTGCCTTTTAAAAATAATTTTGTAGCTGCATGGCAAAATATAGCTGTATCTAAATATAGTGATCAGAATAATGTCTAATAGTAATGTGGCATTCTAAGCGTAGTCAGGCAGGATTCCTGGAGGATTGAACAAGGAGCAGGGTTGAGGCAGCGCCTGCCCCCAGCTGTATGGCGTAGTTCGTTAGAAATAACTGGCAGTGTGAGCACAAAGAAGTGATATGAGTGACCATCGTAGATCGTCTGAAATTTCTACTTTAATTAGCATATCTCTATGATAAAAGTTTAAAAATTCTGAAAGAAAAAGTTGGGAAAACTGACATTATGCAAAAAGCAACGAACTTGGAAGCAAAGAAAATGAAATGACCCTTGAAATAATTCCCAAGCTTGTTTGCAGTTGACCTTTGATAAGTGTATTCCTGAAATACTGAAAAATGTCATCACAGACTGGACATGAAAGAACCAGGGAGCCACCTGTGGCATTTATTTATCAAGGTAGATGATGTGACTAATGAGGACTTTCCTTTGTGTGTACTAAATGGGGATAATTTTCAGTATGCAAGTTGATAAATACATTAAATAGGTTTGATAACTAAGGTCAAAAAACAAGGGCTAAAAATGCACAGACACACACAAACAGGTGTGCGTATGTATGTGCATGCATGTATGTTTAAGATCACTTCAGCAGAAAATGAATACCAACTTAAATTTAGACAAAACCCCATAGCTTTGTTAGACCCAATCAAGCTAACATCGTAATAAATACTTCGCAATAAGTTAGATGACAAGAACTGACATTTTAATTTTCCTAGTAAATAATTATAATATATTTGTATAATATTCATTATTGCTGTGACCAGATTAATCTGAATATTGACAAAATTCACAAATTAACATGCCAATAATGATGTGTCCAATTTAGGTAATAGTTTGAAACTGCATATTTTGCAAATAAATGTTCATCAGGCTTTTTCAAATACATAAGTATATTGAAAAGCAAATTATTCAATCATTGGTATATGGATAAAACTTTTTCTACTATTAAAAAAAGTCAGTTTAGGAATTTGAGAGTGGCACTAATATAACAAAAGTATTAAAATGGCACTAATGTAAGACATAGAATTACATTTACTATTTATTACCCATTGTTAACAATGGGTAAATTTGAGACAAAATGTTTTAACATGCATGCTTATAGAAGGCTACTAATGCTTTCAGTAAATAAATATGAATGGCAGAGAATGGTATTCAAGGAGGGTTAATCACCCATATAAAAAAGACCACGGGGATCTCAGTGAATGTGACTTATTCCAGTAGAAGATTAGCCTCTCATAAGAACCAAGCATATAACATAGTCAAGACTGATTAGCACTCTGGGAGGCTGAGGCGGGTGGATCGCTCAAGGTCAGGAGTTCGAAACCAGCCTGAGCAAGAGCGAGACCCCGTCTCTACTATAAATAGAAAGAAATTAATTGGCCAACTAAAAATATATGTAAAAAATTAGCTGGGCATGGTGGCGCATGCCTGTAGTCCCAGCTACTCGGGAGGCTGAGGCA
>CAUYRT010019361.1:0-22620 GCA_963574885.1 Lepilemur ruficaudatus
CCGGAGATTCATATGATTGGGAGGTCTGAGGGGATGGCTGGGGCTCACCACTGTCACTGTTTGGGGTAAATCTTGAGCTGGTTTCATGCAGCCTTCAGCTGTAGACACAAGGGACTGTTCCTTCCATAGCACTACCTTGCCAGGTGCCCAAGGGCCCCACCTTCCTTCTCGGGGCTTACAAGCACCGTGAGACATTGCATATTGGGTTCACTTCACCACACGGTGTAAATCCTCTCGACTGCAACAGAGCCAAACCTGGGAGCACAGACAGTTGCTATTCTTGCTAAATGGCCAGTGAGAAAAATGCCAGCAACCATCCTAGAAAGACCCTGCCGGATGTCAAAGGACAAGGCAACCAGCCCCCGGGGCACGGGTGACACGCAGTCTTGTGTGAGTGGATGCTGAGTCCGCTCGTGTCTCTGGAGTTTCTTCTGATCTTACCCTCTTGTCCCAGACCCCCGACCCCCATTTGTTTTCCCCTCTGGCTCCCCCTGGTTCTGGAAGCTCAGGGAGCAGGGCTGATGAGGAATGTTGTTATCACTCATGATATTTCTGCCCTGTGTTTTATCCTTTCTGTGAGCCGTTTCCATTTCCCTAATGGACTAAGCTTTTGAAATCCAAAAGTCAGGAAGTCTTTTCCCGGCTCAGTTTTCCATCGTAACATCCTTTCTCTGAGGCAGTCAGCACGGGAGAGCCCAGCCACTTCGGAGGGAGTAGTGACAAGGGGACAACCAAGGAGAAAGGAAATATTGGGGTTCATGCAATCCAAAGATGTTAAAATATTTCTCTCCCGCAATTCAAATTACTGAGAGGCTGATCTAAAGCTGGTTGTCTCACTCTGGTGGAAACACTTTTTCTACCCGGGTGGCTCTTGGCGGGTCTATTGGACTTTCGTTATCTGGAACATCAGTTGGACACCCCAGGATCAGCACGGCGGTGGGGGTGGCTCTCACCAAACACAGCCAAGGCGGTTGAGGAGCAGAGAGGTCCCTAGGACCCACAGGGGCGAGGGAGGCTGGAGCATTTCTCCCTGCTTGCAAATATCCTCAGGTAGCAGAAGAGCCACAGACAGCTGTGTGAGCAGCTGGAGATCCGTAACGAGACTGGGTGGGAGCACCACCTCTTTGATCTGTGGCAGGGCCCTGGATGGAGGAGGATGCGGCCTGGGAAAACCAGGACTCCACGAGGGTGGAATCAAATTATTCTTTCCACTTCTTGGGAGAGTGGTTAGAGATGGATTAGTCGTGGCTCTACCTAATAACTGTACAGGTTCTGAGTCTAAGCTCCAAGATGACGCGTTGGCATCAAATAGGAAGGTTCTTCTAGTCTCGGAATACTATGGTTTATATAATTCCTATGTTTCAGCTTAATCTGTAGGTAGTAAAATGATGGATTCCCTCAAAATATAATCATTTGGGGGTGCTTTTATGAGAAATGAAGCATCTAGATGGACCCTGATTCTTGTCCAAATTGACTGCATTGGCTGAACTGGGTTAAGTGGAAAATACTAGGTCAACCACAAACATGCTATGATTCTTAAGAAACTCGGACTTGGATTCCATCTGGATCCTGCACTAGCCTGCCTGAAACATGTGCTCTCAGGCAGTGGTGAGTGGGAACGGTTTTGATTTATGTGAAACCCTGTGCGAAGGATTTCAAGTCTGAGTATCTATGCCATTGACAGTACACACACACTACAGCCACACAAACGCATAGACACACACACTACAGCCACGCAAACGCATAGACACACACACTACAGCCACACAAACGCATAGACACACACACTACAGCCACACAAACACACAGACACACACACTACAGCCACGCAAACGCATAGACACACACACTACAGCCACGCAAATGCATAGACACACACTACAGCCACACAAACGCATAGACACACACGCTACAGCCACGCAAACGCATAAACACACCCTACAACCACACAGACGCATAAACACACACTACAGCCACGCAGACGCATAGACACACTACAGCCACGCAAACGCATAGACACACACACTACAGCCACGCAAACGCATAGACACACACTACAGCCACGCAAACGCATAGACACCCACACTACAGCCACACAAATGCATAGACACACACACTACAGCCACGCAGACGCATAGACACACACACTACAGTCATGCAGATGCATAGACACAAACACTACAGCCATGCAGACGAATAGACACACACACTACAGTCACGCAGATGCATAGACACACACACTACAGCCACGCAGACGCATAGACACACACACTACAGCCACGCAGACGCATAGACACACACACTACAACCACACAAACGCATAAACACACACAGCCACGCAGACACATAGACACACACACTACAGTCATGCAGATGCATATACACAAACACAGCCACGCAAATGCATAGACACACACACTACAGTCACGCAGACGCATAGACACACACACTACAGCCACGCAGACGCATAGACACACACACTACAGCCACGCAGACGCATAGACACACACACTACAGCCACGCAGACGCATAGACACAAACACTACAGCCACGCAGATGCATAGACAGACACACTACAGCCACGCAGACGCATAGACACAAACACTACAGCCACGCAGATGCATAGACAGACACACTACAGTCACGCAGACGCATAGACAGACACACTACAGTCATGCAGATGCATAGACATACACACCACATTCACACTAACTTGTTGGGACTCAGTCAAGGTCCACAGCCCCCAAAAGGCACTTTACAAAAGGGGAGAGTGAGAAGATAAAGCAAATCTGAGATTCCGTGGAGCGATTTACAGCAGTCACCAATCCCAAAGATCTCCATTTACGTGTGATTCGTTTCCAATCCTGAAAGATGTCATTTGTGTCAATACAGGACATACTCGTTTTGGAGTGAGCGGAAATGTTCCTAACTTCTGGTGGTGGCGGATACATCTGAAAAATGGAATAGAATCAGTTTTGCTCCCGAGAGGGACAGGTGGAGGACTCCCATTTCCTGCCAATTCAGTTGGAAACAATGAGGAGAGAGAAAAAAAAAAAAACGGAGCCCTCCCTTCTCTTTCTGGCCTTAGACGTGAACTCCTGATAAGATCCTGGAAAACACGCAGCATTTTGAACAGCCGGTTGCCCTCTTCAGCTGAGAAAACAGCACGAGCCAAAACTAGGAACTGGGGCCACCTCTATTGTGAATGTGGCCAGGCTGACTTATTGTCACCAAACAGCAAATCACGAAATGACTGAGATAAGGAATATAATCACATTTTCACATGAACCTTACATTCTTACCTCTTCTATAGGAGAGGATATCCCTGCAGGAAGGAGGAAGGTGGGGCCTGCCCATGTTCTGCTGCAGGGCTGGAACCACATTGTCCAGGCCTTTGTAGGGACACAGGAAGAGAGTACGGAAGTTTCAACAGGAAAACAGAGAAAAGTTCAAACATAAACAGCATCCAAAAAAATTTACCAACAGCGAACTAGATTTCCTCTCTGGGCCCTCTACGCTTCCACGCACCACTGGGCTGGCAGATTTTAATCTCGGGTTCTGTTCACCTTGGTAACCTCCAGAGTGTGTGACTATGCTGTTTCTCTGCTTAATAAGTTAAAAGGATGTGTTTTCTATGGCGCTGGAGACAAAAACAACCTCTTTCCAGAGACTGTATCCTGGCCTGGCCAGAGTCTGTTCTGTCTTTTCCATTTGTCACTTCTGGGGAGGGCACGAGCTTCCCTGAAGTCCTGTGTGGCACAGGGCGGCTCCCTTTTAGGAGGGTTTGAACAAAAGCTGAAAGTGGTTCGTCGCTGCTTCCCACAATAAGCAAGGGTTTGGTCGGGCTCCCTGGTTTTGGCCAGAGTTGCGCTTTGAGAAACTCACCGAAAAGGGACATGAGAAGAGTCGTATCCTCACCCCACCCCCAGGTCACTAGTGAGGGCTGAATTTTCTTTCCCTCCCCACCTCCTGCCGTCTGTCCTCTGCCCACCAGGGCTAAGAAGCTGCCACAAGAATCTCTGCTGCCCGCCCTGAGGCCGCACAGCTCTGGTTTTAGGGCTAGGAAAACCACAGTGCTAACAGGGAGAATTCCACTGCTAAATCTGGAGGAAAAGGGCAAAGAGGGCACAGGGGGCAGCTTTGGGGGCTCTCCCCCTTTATGCCTAGTCCTGGTATTCTAAGCCAAAGTGGCCCCCTTCTGTCTCAAGCTGCATAGATGGATGACAAAAAAGGATGGAAACATGTTATCAGATTCCCTGGTGAGGGGCCTGAGGGAAAAGGTCTTCTCCAGGGCAACCTCTGAAATGTAAAGAGTTTGTCTGCACTTTCCCCATGGACTGAATTGCTTACAGCTCTGGCCAGGGATGGCAGAAGCCACTTCCAAACTGGCTCTAATGGAGGCCGCCAGGCACTAAAAGGAGCGTCCCTTACTTCTCAGATGGGGCCAATCACACATGTCAGGAGCAAGCAGTTAGAGTCAGTTGACAGATTTCCCAGACGCTGCCATTACGAGAAATTAAAGCATCCTCTACCCCCTCAAAATAGCTCCTAAGTCCAAGGATCTCTCATAGCCCGTTGAAGGAGGGAGTCCTGAGTACACTGCTCTAGCTTTTTAAGGGATATCTTTTTCTGAATTGCTTTTTCCAGAATAAATGACTTCCATTGTGTTCAGCCAGAGACCAATTAATTCTTCACTTAAGTATGTAAAGCAAAATATGGCCTGTTCTCTGGATGTGCTACTCACAACAGAAAGCTTTTCTGATGGCACCAGACAGGTGATTGAAGCGTGTTATATGAAAGCCCAGGTACAAGTACGAGGGTGACCTTGAGTCCTGAAACCAGTTTAAAATGCTGCTTAAGATGAATTCAGAATGTTCTGATGTATGAAAGGGATACAGAAAACAAGTGATGAAGAATTCATTTATGCAACACGCATGTATTGAACCACTGTTGCCTCCAGCCTGTCATCATTCATTCATTCATGTATTCAGTCATTTATAGAAGGTGCCAGACGTGGGCTACATTTGAAGGACCATCAGGAGTGGTTTTCAATACATTTAACATCAAAGCAGTGACCCTAACCCATCCGGAGGACTTTAGAGACCTTGCTGGACACTGTGCCCGAGGTCCCCGACTATGGTGCCAGGTATTAACCCTTGAGTCACTTGCTACATTTTAATATTTTAGTAACCACTACAGCTGTGCCAAAGCATGCCAGCTGGCTCACAGTCCTGAATACAGTGACATACAAAACAAGTCCCTGATCTCTAGAAGCTAACACTCTAGGGCCTGTTGTACTCCCAGAGAGATTGTCTCAAGCTGATCTGAGCCCAAAGTCCTGTGTGGATCCCCAAAGGTTCTTCACTCCCACGAAAGGGAAGCAGCATGAGTGAGGAAGGGCCCCTCAGACGCAAGGCCGAGTATTAGATGGAACTTGAACAAGCAGGGGAGTGATGGTAAGGACAATGAACCAGGGGAGGGACCGCCCCGGCTCTCTGAGCCCTGTCCACATGGCCCAGTAGCGGTGTCTGCTACTGCTGTCTCTCTGCTTGTGGAATCAGGCGTGCTCTCTGAGACCAGCAGGCCCCTGCATAGGAGTCTCTGAAACAGCCCAACGTAAGACTCAATTCTAAGCTTCCAACGCAGTCCTCAGGCTTCTTGCCTAATACTGAGATCCTCTTTTCCTCTGTCCCCATGTCAACTCCTGGACCTTGACTTCTAATCTTCTTCTCCACTCTACTTCCTGGAAATTGAATTCTGGATCCATGGTACCCGCCAGCTGACTCCAGGCTAGCGCACACCCGGCCCTGGTCTCTGGGCTCTAATGTTCTGCGCCTGCTTTCCCTCCAGCCTTCACTGTCTCCATTCACTCACTTGGCATTCATTCAACAAACACTGAATAAGCACTCACGCGGACAGGCATTCTGCCAGATGCTATGGACATAGCAGGGACCAAGATGGACATGACCCTGCTTGCAGGGGGCTAATGGTCTGTCCGGATGACAGAAAGGTGGCAAATTGTAACTTGACTCTCTTGAAAGTTTCTTCTTAAATAAGCATATTTAAATATGCTATTTAGAAGCTGATGTTCTAGACTGGTAAAATGTTCAGTATTTTTTTCTTTTCTTTCATAGCCAAATTATTTATAATATGTTTCTATGCATCTGTCATCAATAATAAATAAAATATAACCGTATTAATATTGTTTATGTAATTGTTATAGTACATTTTTAATGGTTTTTATGGTTATATAGTCACATAGTTATAAGTAGACCTTGAAGAGCAAGCCCATCTGAACCAATGAAGTCTTACTGAGTGATAAAAGATATTCAAGACCTTCTCTGGTGGTACAGAACCTAAATTAATACCAATAGTAGCATCTGGGAAGACGCGTTGCCATGTTTCAGGCACTGTACTGTTTTACATAGCTTCTCTCATTTATCACAAAACTCAAGAGGTAATTACTAATATTATCTCCATTTTAGAGATAAGGAAACTGAGGTTCAGAGAGGTTAAATAATAAGTTTAGGAGAACAAACCTCTTTATTAAAAGTTGGATCTGCAACTTATTTGGCTTTGTTGTACCTAAGCGCAGGGGTGGTAAACAACACATTTCACAACTATTCGCATGGGATGGGCACCAACCACTCAGGACAGATGCCGGGACATGGAGTGGAAGCAGGTTCTGAGCACCAGGGGCGCTGAAGGGGAGGCCGGGGTGGCCAAGCAGTGGGTGAGGTTGGTCAGGACAGCATCTGCTTTTGGACCAGTATGGAGGTATTTCCATATGTTACCAGCCCGACAGCCATACCTGCAAAGCCTTGCCCAGATGAGATGGGAAAGGCCGGCTCCTGTGAGTCAGCTGAGTGACTACTGGGACAGTTGTGTTCATTAGCAAATTAGAGAGCTACTAAGAGGCAGATTGACCTTCTCAGCCCATTCCAAAGTCTCAGTGTGCTTTAGAGTATGCCAAGATGCTGAGTGTGATTTTATACAAGCTGTCCTAGGTTACCAAAAGCTTTCTTTCCTGATTTTAATCAGGGTGCCAAAACTGTGTTTTAGTTAGCTTGTACAGTTATTTTTCATTTTTAATAATAAAAGCTGACACTTCAGTAGCACCAGCTCTAGGCCAGATGTGTATATGCTTCATGTTAACTCAATCTTCACGTCAAACCTATGAGGTAGGTACTATTGTGACCATCCCCATTTTATAGATGAGGAAACTAAGGCACAGAGAGGTTGAGTAATTTGCCTAAAGTGGCATTAATAAATGGCAGAGGCAGAGTTTGAACCCAGCAAGTCCAGCTCCAGAGTACTAGCTCTTAATTGTAATGCTTCTCTGTCTCTCTGGTATGTGTGAATTATTTGCTAACATTTAAAACTCAAGAGAGGTACAATAAAAACCCAGGTTTCCAGTTTGTCAGAATGAAAAATCAGAAGCTCTAATAACCATGAGCCTGTACTCCCTTCAGCAAAAGTTAGCCCCCTTTACATGGAGATGTGTTCTTTGACTGACCCCAGCCTCTGCCATCCCCAATGGCCTTCCAACACGGAGCTGACAGTCGTTTGCCAGTTAGCACCAGGCTTGATGTTTTTCTTATAGCCGGCCCTCTTCACTCATTAATGTTACCTGCCTGGCCCTGTAGACACTTGTGATTCCTCAACCAGACTCTTCCTAAAGACACGATGCATTTAGGGTCAAAGTTATAGGTGTATAAACCTGGGCCTTAGCCCACCCTAACTTTTTTTTTCCCTTAATAAGGGTGAACAGTCATCATGTTTGCTCTGATAAAACACATATTAGGAAGTCTAGAAGTACATGAAGGGCTCACTTCTCTTGTGAATTGTTAGTAAGGACCAGATTAAAAGAGAACCGTGAGAAGAGAAAGCAATGATGAACGAATTCAAAGCAACTACTGGAGAAAGATTGTCACAATCGGGAAGAAAATCCTTAATCTCAACAAACCCAAATCACGTAAGACCTCAGATTCCTACATGAATAGGAAACAATCTGGTTATTAAGCAACATTCTCTACAATTGTAATAGTTTCCCATAAAACTCCAATACTGAACAGAATATTACTATAAACCAATATGGGTGTTTTTGAACCTCATCTACTGGAATTTCTGCATCTGGATGCAAGCCACCAGCTTCCAGGTAGTCCCCTTGGAAGATTCTCCTTTTCCCGTGATGTTCCGGCAAGAAATATTTTGGGACTCTCTGCGAGGGCTGATCTTCAAAGCCGATTTTAATTTATGAGCCATTTAGAAAAAGACTTTTATATTGTTTTATATTCACATCTTGTTTTTGATCCAAAATATTAATAGTAACACCTACCTTTTTCACTATTATCCAAACACTATTCCTGTTGCAAAATAAAGTCCATCAAAGAATGAATATTTGCTCGTACTGAAAATAAAATAATTAGCAACAATCTTGGAAGGCAATTCCATAAGTGCATTAGCAACAATAAAGCATTAAAATGTGAATGTAGCCTCCCAAGGTGACCTCCTTGAATGAGCCACTGCTTATTTAGATGTTTTGATGTGTTTGTTTAAGGAATCTGGTCAGAGAATGATAAATATATGATTCTATTATTTCTGGGTAGTACAGTTACATATGATTTTTATTTTCTTCATTAATATTCATTCGATAAGAATTCAGTGCTTACTGGCACTATGTTAGATGCTGGGATACAGTATAAAGGTTCCTTTACAGTTTTATATTACAATGAGAACGCATAATTTCTATAATCATAAAAATTTAGCTAGTTCCACTCTGAAAAAATATGTATCTATCTGCCAGATTAAAAAAATGAGAAGGGGAAGAGGGTCTATCTCCACAAGCCAATCTAATTGAGACAACTAGTTTTTTATTTAAGTAACTAATATTGGTTTAGGAGACACAGGCATATGCCATACAAGCGGTAGTTGGGTGAATTGGAAAACAGTAATAAAAATTGAAGGCAGAAACATTTAGGGGTTCAAGATCCACCCCTACCATTATTTGTGTGACTTTGAACAATAAGTTTAATCACTCTAGGCCTGATGTTCCTTCTCCTAAAAGAAGCATGAAGTGTCGGGTGGAGGGGGGTAGTTAATTACAGAAGCCCGCCTGTACCTGCGGCGAGGCAAACCCAGCTCGCAGGCTCATGCAGCACAGACCGCGGTGCAAGTCGACAGAGACCATATCACAGGCCCATTCCCACCAGCCATGAAGCGAGGGGAAAAGTGGACGCAAGGGGTGTGAGAAGAGCACTTTGCTTTCAGTCTCCTCCAACCTGAGCAAACCTCGGGGCAGGGATGCTGGGCGGTCTGGGTCCAGGTGGTGGATTGACGTCAGCTCAGAGGAGACTGAGTTCTGCTTTCCTCTTGGAACTCAGAAGAAATTGTCTCTCGCAACACCCAATAAACCTTAGGGTGGTCACCGCAGAAGCAGAGTAGTGGCGGGCATGTTTTCAAGGACAGGGGCCTGAGACTGCTCCCTGTTTCCTCTTGACCTGTGTGTGGCCTGTAGGGGACGTAGAAGTTCCCCAAGACATACTCCCAAGACAGCCGAGAATCTGGGCTTGCGAGCTGGTGGATGATGCCACAGCAAGCTCAGATGTGGCCCAGGGCTGTAGGGCAGAGCTGGCCCTCCACAGCCCAGGTATATAGATGCCACTGTGGCCCCAGGTGGTCCTGGGGGTGGCTGAGCTGGACGCGTGGTGGGCAGGAGGAGATGCTGGGCTCTCCCGGAGCAGGGTCTGGGCAAGGCCAGCAACAAAGGCCGACACCCAGGCAGACAGGGGATCTCAGCCCACAGTAGCCCACCTGGGGCCTGCCCGGCACCCTGAATACCCATGACCCACCCTGCCTGCAGCTAGACCACATCTGGAGAAGGAGAGCCTGGCAGGGAGAGTGTGCTTGAGAGGAGAGGAGGCAATCCTGATAGGAAGTTTCAACTTTGAATTAACTGATTATTTGGGGGAAACAGATTGTTTTAAACCGGAAGGGGCTGCTACCTTTCATTGGTAAGTTTAAGTTGCTTTTCCCCTCCACTACCGGGAGGAGTGGGAACAGATGAGACCAGTTATAAAAATAAAAAATTTAAAATACCTTTTTAAAATAACCTGAGCTATAGTGCATATCTTTCCACTGGTGGGTAAGTATGTAATTATAATTATCATGAGTCCTATGAAGAAAAAGTCCCTAGTGTTTTGAATGCATTTAATCAGGGCATATATTAATAACGTACACTAGCAAGTGGCCCCCGGGGACTGCCTCTAGAAGGAAGTGATATTAGAGCTGAGATTCGCTGAGGGTTAGAGAGGCAGGGGAGAACCCAGCAGGGGCCCCAGGAGGAAGAAGGCTGGTCCACTGGGGGAGAAGGGAGGTCAGCTGGGCTGGAGGGGCAGGAAGCGCTGGTGAGTGGTCGCAGGTGACCAGACGTGTACCACTGGGCACCTTTCAGCCTGTCTGGTTTTCTAGTTTAGCCAGCTCAGTTGAATCGATTTTAAATGCTCCTCTATTTTGTCAAGGAAAACAGTGACGGTGTGTGTTAGCATTCGGGGATCCTCTGAGAATACAGAGAGAGGCAGCAGGCCTGGAGGAATGGTGCGGGCGCCGACAGCTAAGGCAGCCGGAGAGAGCTCAGACCACTCCGCTGCCACTGCCTGCACCTGACAAAGCCGTCTCGGCTTTCAGGCGTTCCTGTGCCCTGCCAATCTCTCCAACATGCCGAGGGGCTGGCCCAGAAGCAGGGCTCTCCTTGTGGAGCTGAGCCAGCAGAAAAGGGACGGAGGAGAAGAGGCAAGAGGACAGAGGGCTCCTGGCCGACTCTGGTATCGCTCCCTCTCAGCATCTGGGTTTCTCATGGGCACCGGGCACGCGGTGGCGTCGCCGAGAACTCTCCTGGCCAGAACGGTAGCAAGAGCAGACAGAATCAAGCCTCAAGTATGGAGAGCAGCCATCGTCTTCTCGCCCTTTCTGTAGCCAGCACCTGCTCTAAGCCACCTGTCCACTTGCCTAGGCTACTGCGATGACCTTTGAACTGGTCTTCCTGCTCCCATTCCTTCCTCCCTACATCCTTTCTAGAGAGCCATTTTTACAAAATAAGTCAGATCATGTCTCTCCTCTGCACAAAACCCTGAATAGCCGGCTCCCCATTTTGCTTTTCATAAAATCAAGGGTTGGGCTGGGCACAGTGGCTCACGCCTGTAATCCCAGCACTTTGGGAGGCCAAGGGGGGAGGATTGCTTGAGCTCAGGAGTTGGAGGTTGCAATGAGCTGTGTTTGTGCCACTGCACTCCAGACTGGGTGACAGACTGAGACCCCGTCTCTAATCAATCAATCAATCAATCAAGGGTCCTTACACGCCTGGCCCCTGCTTACCTCTCCAGTGTCATCTTGTCCCATTTGTTTGTTCCACCCAATGAATGTTATGCCCCTCTGGTGTGCCCATTTTTTCCTAAAGTCTCTTCTGGACCTTCTAGAGCCAGGTTCCTTTTGTCACGCAGTCTGAGCCCAAATGTTGCTTCCTCAGGGAGGCCAACCCTGAACAATGCTGTCTAAAGTGTCACCGTCCCAGTCATATTCTGTCTTATCACCTGTTGAATACTTTCATAGCCCTTATCAACCTGATATTTTCTTGTTTATTTATTTGCTTGCTTATTGTCCATGTCCTCCACTAGAATTTAAATTCCATGAGGGCAGGGACTTTGCTTTGAATAATCCCACAAAGAAAGAACTCAATTAGTACTTATTAAATAAGTACACAAATAAATGAACGAGTGAATTAATGACCTCTTACCAAAGATGGAGCAAGGTAATGGAATGAGTCTGGACTATAAACACTTCCACTGTATGATTGGCATTGGGGATGTTGGTGGATAAAAAGATAAATAAAATGTGGGGGGATATTTGCACATAAAATTGCCTGCAATCTCAAGACAGACAGGCACAGTCAACTAACCCTAACAGAAACTTTAAAAAAGTATTACAGTCTCATTAAGATGTGTTGCTTTGGACTGGGGAATTGAAAAAGTTTCCTAGATCCAAATTCAGTGCCACAGTTCAATAAACAATAAACTTGGGCATTTACTGCTGTACAAAGCACTGAGCATGCAGAGATGAGCAAGACTTGGTCCCTGCCCTCCTGGAGCACACAATCTAGCAGAGGAGCCAGGCACAGAAAGAGCAGATTAGTCTGTAAGGTGATGAGGATGGGAGTAGCCAGGGGGAAATACCCGGACAGTTCCGAGGAGGAAGGAACTGACTCCACCCAAAGAGGGTGGGGCAGATTTAGAGGATCTTGCCTGTGAACTGGGCCCTGGAGGTGGATAGGATTTTAGCAGGCTGAAAAGGCTGGGGTAAATGGAGGCAGACCTGGAAATACCAGCAAGGAGATTCACATGGTTGCTGCATATGCTGACCATGACACCTTACAGGGAAGTAGAAATGTGGACTGGAGAGCAAGCTCAGGATCCTCAGCAGGTGTTGAAGCCATGGAGCTCAGAAGAGCTCCCAGGTGAAGCAAATCAAGCCAGAGGAGACGAAGGCAAGATGCAAACCCTGGATGGAGCCAAACTGAAGGAGGACTGGCTGAGTTCACCTCTGGGAGAGAAGGAAAAAGACAAAGTGATGAGGACAAAAATCTTGGCCTGGATCTAAAGGGCATATGGAGGAAGTGGAATCAGCACAGGACTGGGCGGAGAAATAGGAACTAGAATCTGGAGAGTTTCAACTCCCAGAATCCTAGAGACTCCCCTTGTCAGAGGGCTTTCCCACCACCCTGCACATAACCGCCTCCTGTGGCTGCTGCTTACTCAATGCCTGTGGACAAGAAATGTTTCTGACTTGTTTATTGCTATAGACCCTACTGCGAGACCAGGTCTTGTCACCTGATAGAATGCAGGTATGGACAAATGAATGAATAAGTATTTTCAAATTATGCAGAAAGTTGAAAAAGTTAAAAGTTATGAAAAAGGCCTTGGGTTTGGCAATTGAAAAACAAAGGTGATGTTTGAGAGACTGAGTTTAGAAATGGCAATAGAAATAATACCTATGTCACATGGTTGTTATGAGGATTAAATGGCATAATACACATAATTCTTAGCCCAGTGCCTGGATATAGTTTAGGCTCAATAACTGTTGGATACCTATTATTACTCCCTCTAGCCTTCACTTTCAGTGTTCTGGTGAACTAATTCGTTTTAAAAATTTTTTAGGGACAGGATCTTATTCTGTCACCTAGGCTGGGTGCCGTGGTTCCATCATAGTTCACCACAACCCCAAACTCCCTGGCTCAAGTGGTCCTCCTGCCTCAGCCTCCTGAGTAGCTGGGACTACAGGTATGTGCCACCACACCTGGCTAAATTTTTCATTTTTTTTTTTTAGAGATGGCATCTCACTATGTTGCCCAGGCTGGTTTCAAACTCCTGGCCTCAAGCGATCTTCCCAGCTCAACTTCCCAAGTGTTGGGATTGTAGGCGTGAGCCACTGCAGTGGCCCTGAACTAATTCTTTATAGTGGTGTTGTGTCTAATGGATTGGCTTACTCTCCTTCCAAGATACACTAGAGACATATTGCCTTAGAAACAACCACAGCTTTTGCTTCTGTCACATTGGCCAAAAATAAAAAAATAAACAAACCACTACAAAGCACCACCTTATGAAATGGCTATATCAGAATCCAGTGAAATGAGATCTGGCTGTTGAATCTAACTATAACGTGGGAGCTTAGAAAACTTCTAAGAGACCAGAATGTGGACTGGAATCTCCTTTCTTATTAAGGAGATACATTGAACTAAGGCAGCTGCAGCCAGCACTGGTGTTCTGCCCCTAAATCCGTGATTGTGTCAGCCAGCTACTCCAACGAGGAGTGAGAAGTGGGGTGGGTCGAAAGACTGGCTCTGTCACTAGGTTTGGGTAAAGAAGGCTACAGGTAGAAAAGGTCCTTGAAGTTGTGAAAACATTGACCTGAAATGCAAGAGACCTGGGTTTTATAGAGAATTAGTGGCCATCCCACTAATTCTCTGTGAACTTGACCAAGGCACGTAAACTACGTGTGTCTCAGTCTTCTCATTTGAAGAAAGAGAGGACTGCATGAGCCTCTGCAGTAGATTGTTTGCAAAAGTGGCCACAATTTCTCCCATCCCTCCATGTTTGCCCTGTTTGTTACATTGTTTTGCTTTTTCTCCTCTCAAGAGGTAGAATCTATTTCTTCTCCCCTTGAATCTGGGCTAGCCCTGTGACTTGCTTTGATATATAGACTGCAGTAGAAGTGACATTATGTTTGAGTCTAAGCATTAACAGGTCTTGCAGCATCTGCTGTCACTCTTGCAATGGTGCTGTGGCCATGTGAACAAGCCTGAACTAGCCTCCTTGAGGATGAAAGATCATGCAGAAAAAGAGGCTCAGCCAACAACACCCAGCACCAACCACCAGACATGTGAGTGAGGCCATCTTAGACCATCCAACCCCGGTCAAGTCACCTGATGAACACAGTCACATGAATGATTTCCATAAGACCAGCAGAAGAACTGCTTAGCTGAGCCCAACCAAAATTGCTGACCCATAGAATTGTGAGCAAATGATATGGTTGCTGCTTTAATCCCTTAAGTGGTGGTTTGTTACACAGGAATAGATAGCTAATACAGCCCCTTATATAGCTGGCATTCTAGAAACTGATTTTATTACTCTTAAAATGGAACCAGGCTGTTTGATCTTTTAGTTGTGTGTTAGGGTTTGCTGAAGAGAATTGGGACAAAGGTTAAGTGACTATTTCATTTCCTCCCCTCCTCCCTCCATTTTTGGCCCTGAAAGCCATCTCCTTGCAAGACTGTTATGTGTGGACTCACTACAACTTAGAGCTTGGCCACTCTACCACCCTGTTAGAACTTGGCTTGAGGTTGGATGTCATGGCTTGTACCTTTAATCCTAGCACTTGGGGAGGCCAAGGCAGGAGGATTGCTTGAGGTCAGGAGTTTGAGACCAGCCTGAGTGAGACTCCATCTGTACATAGCTGGGTGTGGTGGCACATGCCTGTAGTCCCAGCTACTCGGGAGGCTGAGACAGGAGGATCACTTGAGCCCAGGAATCTGAGGTTGCAGTGAGCTCTGATAACGCCACTACACTCTAGCCCCAGCAACAGAGTGAGACCTTGTCTCAGAAAAAGAAAAAAAAAATAAAAATAAAAAAATAACTGGACTTGGAGTACACTGAGCAATACAAGAAGTGGCTGGGGTGACTCAGTGGTCCTTCCTTCTGAGTCACTGAGTTGTCAGTTCCCACTGTCTGATGGTTCCAGGGGACATTCATTCATTCATTTAGTCAAAACCTCTGAGCAGCTGCTGTGTGCCAGGCCCTGCACGGGAAGTGGTGTGGGAGGGGACGGTCTGGATTGGAGTGGATGGGTGACCAGGGCTGAGTGGGTTTGCGTGGAGAGGGGCTCACCCATCGCTCCCTCCGCAGCTTTCCTGTGGCATTGCAACGCACGCTCTGTGGGCTTCCCTCGAGGAGGCCCCATTCTAAAGGCACAGTATTTCAGAGCTGAGGGAACTTTTAAGGTTAAGTTAGTTCAACTTTTTAAAAAAAATTATATGTATGAGGAAACTCTGTCCTAAGAAGTTAAGGAATAGGTAGATTGTAGTAAAACGAGGCCCAGAATTTAGATCTCATAGCACCCAATCCGGAGCTCTTTTCTATTGCGCTAAAGGACTCCCTCCAGGACCCACACCCTCATTCCTTCTGATTCCTGAACTTGCCACTGGTCCTTCTTAGCTTTGTATTTCAGGCACGGAACTAGTTTCCTCTTCTGGTTGGAGGTTCAGAAATTATCTGAATAATCTTCCCTCTGATAAATACTGACCACAAAATGATAGTGTTATAATAACAGCAACAATACAAATTCAAAAAATATTTATTGAGCACCTATTATAGGCCAGGCTCTGCCTCGGTTTTGGGGATACAGTGAAGAAGAGAGACAAGGAATCTACCTGTGGGAGGAATTAACATTCCTGAGGGAGGTAGGGCAGACAGTACACAAGGAAACAAATGAGATAATTAGAGGCTGGTGTCATAAAAAGTAAACAGGATAATGGAAACAAGGTGACTGGGCTGAAGAACGTATGGTAAGGAAAGGCCTCTTTGGGGAAGTGACATCTCAGTTGAGCCCTGATGGGTGAGGAGCCCATAACTCTTCAAGAAAGGAAGAAAGCAAAGGCCCCAAGGCAAGGACAAACTTATCTGAGAAAGACGAGGGAGGCATGTCCCCGCCCCCATGTATTTGAGTGAACACATGCAAGGTTCTAAGTAATATGACAGCTTTGCATTTTTGTTTTTTTATTTACCAACCTATTTATTTATTTCTTTATTTTTGGGACAGAGTCTTGCTCTGTCACACTGGGTAGAGTGCAGTGATGTCATCGTAGCTCACTGCAATCTCAAACTCCTGGGCTTAAGCAATTCTCCCATCTCAAGCTCCCAGGTAGCTGGGACATGCCACTATACCTGGCTAATTTTTCTATTTTTAGTAGAGACGTGTCCTGGCTCTTGCTCAGGCTGGTCTCGAACGTATCAGCTCAAAGGATCCTCCTGCCTCAGCCTCCCAGATTGCCAGGATTATAGGCATGAGCCACCATGCCTGGCCAGCTTTACATTTTCAAAAAGCTCATTTGGCTGCTTGGATAGAAAATGGATGTTGAGGGTTGAGAATGAAATCGGGAAGATGGCTTACTGAATGCCAACTGCATGTGGGGTACTTTGTATATTTTAGCTCTAATCCTCTCAACACTTCAACATAGATCCTATTATGCGCATTCTTTGGATGAGAAAGTAGAGACAACAAGGGATAAAGGAAGTTGTCAGAAATCAGAGACAAGGACCTAGGACCACCAGACCTTTCTCTGAGTAGCTCACAGCCTTCCTAAGGCAGTCGGCCCAAACCTATGCTATAACTTTTTCTGATTATCATCGTGTTTTAAATCATGTAATTTTAGAGCTGAGAGATATATTTAATAGATTGAAAGTTCCTTGATTGCAGGACTCATGTCTTACTCATCTTGCCATTTGGTTGTGGCACAATCCCTGACACTTGGTAGGTACTAATGTGACATCTGATGAATGAATGAATGAAGGGGTTCCAGTCATGAGAGGTTCTCTGAACCACTCCCTACCATTTTCAAGCCAGTAGGTTAAGTGTTTTCCCCAAAAACACATGGCTGAGCTGGAACAAATGCCTAAGGAAGCTATGGAATCTGTGTTTTTCCCCCTACACTCCTCTGCCTCCAATTTATGTGTTTATGGCAGATTTCCGGTGTGTATGTGTGTGTGTGTGTGTGTGTTTTCACTGAGGCATTTTATTTGTAGGTAGGTATTACATTCCAGAATTTTCCCTCCTGTGTGTTTTTGTCTTACTTCTTTGTGGTCCATGATGCCAGTCGAGGTTGTCAGTACAGTGAAACCAAACTGATGGGATGGGAGCCCATTATTTTCTAGATCTTTGAGTTGCCATCAACTCTGGGGTTGGTCACTCGACACTTGTTTAACCTGCCTGTGGTGTCCACAACGATTTTCCCAGCTCTGTGGCCATCAGTGATTTAAAATTCATCAAGGAATCGTGCTTCAGCATTAGAGTTAGAAACTGAACGATGACTTTGGAGCACAGCCTAAGAAGGAACCCTTCGCCTGTCTTTTCGGCATGGTTGATGCGGGACATTCACGCACCATTATGGCGGCCGGAAAGACGGTGGAAGAGGGCTGGAGGGGAGAGCTCACGGAGTCACCGGATTTCCTGTTTCAACCTTCCGTCTTAGTTTGGTCAGCTCCTCAAGCTCAGGCATGGTGTCTATTTTGTGTCACGTCATGTTGGTAGTATGTGGAGCCTACAGAGAGGATCAACATGGGGCTTGGAAGTAAGTTTCCTCTCTGAAAATGAAATTAAACAAATTAAATCCTCATGTGATGTAAAAAACATATGCCTTCTAGGTCTCCTGGAACAGCTACTTGACTGGAGTTTAATGTTTCAAGAAAAACCATTTGGACAGAACAGGATGTGATCAGGACGGGAGCACAAAGAGAAAGGCCCCACCTTTGGCTTGCTGTTCAGCAGAATGCAAGACTGCAGAGTGGTGGACACTGTATGTGGGGAGTGGGGACCCTCTGTGATGGGGTAGGACCAACTGGTTCATTAAGACCTGAAGGAAACAGCCCTCAAGATATTCACCACTAGGTGTTTCCAAGGTTGATCATGAAACAACAAACTCTCACATGTTAAGTTAGCTTCCTGGTTACTTTAGGGGTCCTCTGCACAGAACAGGTGCCACAAGCATTTCGGTCACTTTGAGAAAGGAATGGTCTCCTTTCTCTCCTAAGTGAATTCACTTGCAGATGTTCTAAGAAAACTGTGTCACCAAGAATCTGGTCTTCCCTTCCAAAGTTGAGAAAAGCTCAGGTCACTGCCATGTTTTGAGGTTCTGGGTATATTAAAAATTGAACAAGTGCTACTGTTATATTTGTAGTGCATTTTCAGTGTTTTTCTTGAACTGATTGATGCATATAACATACAAAATGCAATGTGATATTATTGTGCTAGTGATAATATAATTACGGGACCTACAAAAATATTAGTTCTTAGTGCACTTAAAGCAGTGTAGTTTGAGGATGGGATGTAAATTTAAAGGTGATGGATGCCTTTTCCTTTTGATCTTTCCAGGGGATCTCTGTAACTGCGTGAATAAGACCATTTGGAGATGATGTCAGAGATAAATAAGAGACCTGTGTAGTGGGGCCTGAGGCCAAATAGCCATGTTCAGAGGCATAAATCTAACCAGCTTTCTGAACCTGTCAGCTAAGGCTCAGCCCAACAACAAGATGATGCCATCCACAGGCCACCTGCCAAATCAACTTTCCCCAGGTGACACCCTGGCCTTGTCATGTGCCCCCTTAAAGTATCACACTCCACCATGATACACATAGCATCCAGCTGTGGACATAGGGAATGAGCCTCAGAAAACATATTGGCTGACTGGCTGATAAACTAAGTATTTTTTTAACATTCCATTTTAAAAGACAGCTACATGACAGAGGTGGGAACTTGCTTGGTGAGATGGTAACCATGCGAAGAAGGGCACTGATCACACACACACAGCTGCATGCTCTCCCTTTTATATTATGCCAATTCTCTCATTTGGTCTCATCTGGCTTTGGGGATCCCCTGTCTTCCCAGGACTTGTCCCACCAGCATTTCAAACTGTGTCCCTCAAACCATTCATTGGTCATGAAATCAAATTGGTGGGTTGTAACCAACATTTTCTAAACAAATAAAACAATAGAATGTATCCAAATATATCACACATAGTAAATTTTTTTAAAAAAAAGTACAGAAAGATTGTTTTGTGAAACTTCTTTCAATTCCATATATTTGTGTATTGGGTTTAGATGTAAACTTCATTTCCTACTGTGAGTTACAGATAAAGTTTTCAATCCACTGCTCTGGGTGGCAGATTAAAATGCCCCAGCCTTCTGCAGAGCGGGTTCTGCAGCCGTGTGCTTCCTAAGCAGAATGGTTATGAACAACTGTGGTAGGAGGTGACTATTATGGTCTGAATGTTTGTGTTCCTCTAAATTCATATGTTGAAATCCTAACCCCCAAGGTGATGGTATTAGGAGAGGGGCCTTTGGGAAATGATTAGATCGTGAGGGTGGAGCCCTAATGAATGGGATTAGTGCCCTTATAAAGAGGCCTGAGAGAGATCCCTCGCCCCTTCCACCATATGAGGCCACAGCAAAAAGGTGCTATCTAATGAACCAGAAAATAGGCCCTCACCAGACATGGAATCTGCCAGTACCTTGATCTTGGGCTTCCAGCCTCTAGAACTATGAGAAATTTCTGTTGTATATAAGCCACCTAGTCTGTGGTATTTTGTTTAGCAACCCAAACAAACTAAGACAGTGACCTAAAGCTGCAAACTACCCAGGACCTTCCCAGCATGTCGGAGTCTTAGACGTGCTCTGGCCCAAGCCCTGAGCAACCAGTTTTACAGGTAAGAGGCTGAATTTAAGCAAAGCAATTCAACAGGTTTGTAGTAGAACCAGGATTCCGATACAATTTGCCTGACTCTCCTTCCTGGGCTCCTCTCTCTCTTTTTTTTTTTTTGTGGTCCTTTATTGTAATACAGCAAAGAATAGCAGAACAGATTTGGATTTAGGTCAGAAAACCTATATTTTAGTTCCAATCTCATCACTTATTAACTCTATGCTTTGGAGACCATAAATCTTTTCTCATGTCTGCTCCTCAGTTGTATTGAATGTAAAAAAAGGAATAATAATAGGGCTCAATCAAATGAATCTATTTAACAGCACTTTTTAGACTGTGGCATTATATATACTTTCTAATAATTGTTATTTTTGTTCCTTGAGTATCCATGGCATTTATTCAAGAAATATGTATTGCTGTGGGGAGCAAGGGGGTTTATGCCACAGCACACAGACAGAAAGGGGATATTATTGAGTCTCACCCTCTTAAGAGTGTTCAGTGACACTTTCCAGGGAGAGGATTCTTCTCTTCATTTTGTCCTAACATCTGCTTCTATCCCCGGAACCCTCACAGCGGCCTACAGAAGTCTCTTAATTTAAAGCTAATTCAACAGCACGACAGCCTTTACCTCCAAACCACCGTGGGTGGCTCCCAAAAGCAGCCTGCAGAATGGTGCTTCTCTCCTTGGGTGTTTCTCTTCTTCCCATCTTGGGATACACTGGTAGCTTGCTCAGCCTGTGGGTGCACATGAGGCCCTAACACTGCATAATCTCTGACTAGGACATTGCTTAACTTCTACCTGCTCACGTGGGAATTCAATACCTGCCCCTCACCTCCAATAGTCTTCTCCAGTTATGTCTCAGCATGTCAAAGGCAGTGTCTCGCATGAGCTGGTTGGGGGTTTAGGAGCCCAATAAATAGCACCTTCTTCCCTGTTCAATTTCAGAACCGAGAGAGAGACATAGGAGCCAGGCTGATGGAGATCAAAATGATAGTCTTATTACTAACAAAGCTCAAGTGGAGGATACCTTTCCCACCAAGAGCACAATGGGCTGCCTGTCACCTCACCCACCAAGTGGAGATTACTACCTACCTGGGCTAAGCCAGAAGACAGCAGGCATCCCCTGGCGTGGGGAACAGACACTGTGTGCTCCTGGGACAAGCTGGCACCAAAACAGAAGGGAGGAGGAAACTTGAGTCAAGCAGTTTCTTGTCCCAAACTTGCCAGTCAGAGAACTTCCCTCTCCTTTCCTACTGGAAATCCCTCCAGACAGAAACAGGAGGGAACAAGGGCTGCCCCCTAAGTTTCCAAACATGCTTCCTCGTTTAGGAACCTCCTAATGACTGCAAGGAACACCAGGTTCCATGCCCAAGTGGAGAAAACACCATCTGTCTATCTCTGTGCTGGGCCCCAGTGGGAAGACGTGCCTGGGTTCAAAATATCATAGAATTTCACAGGAAAGAGTTTCTTTTTGTTGATTTTGCACCAAAACTCCCCCTTGGCTCCAGCCTCCCCAGGCAAAGCCCATGAACCCATGCAAATAGATTCTCCAGGAGATGGGATTCAATGCCTGTGCCTTGGAGTTTGCTCTGGAGACCCTACTCTACAATCATCCCTGAGCCTGTGGTCATGGCCCGAGGACTTCTTTGCTGCTCTCAATTTCCTGTTCTTATTTCAGAGATTTTTAAAAATGTGACAAGCAACCTCCAATCCTTTAGCTTTTCCCTTTTCTCCTTTTCAAGGAGTTGGTCTTGAAACACCATTAACCATCCCTTCCCCGGCTTTACCATCAACGCACAGCGTGACATCCTGCCCTTCACATATTTCCTGAGCTTCCTGTAACTGTCCGATACCACCTGATTTAAAAAAAAAAAAAAAAAGACTGCAGTTTCCTACAAAGCCTTGTTCAACACCTTGTAGGATCAAACAAAAGATAAAAATACTCTCTTTTCTTGAGCTACCCATTTAAAACCCAAAGCAGCTGTTTGCACAGGAACTCTGAGCATCACTGAAAGGGAAAAGGCCAAAGATCATTTGCACCTTTCTGGACACATCACATTTATATTAAATATCATGCAGGAAGCGATTCTGACCAGCGGCCAGTGAGCACAGGTTCTCGTTTGTATTCCTCCCGACAGCGACGGCGGTGACTCACAGCTTTTGGAGTTGTGACCCCCCCCCATCACTACCTATTTGTCCTCCCTTCCCTTCTAATGGTACAAGGTGGATTTAGGATGGGTGGGAGGGTACGGGGTGTTAATGAATGTCAATTACTTTTTTTTTTTTTTTGAGACACAGTCTCACCCTGTTGCCCAGGCTAGAGTGCCATGGCGTCAGCCTAGCTCACGGCAACCTCAAACTCGTGGGCTCAAGTGATCCTCCTGCCTCAGCCTCCTGAGTAGCTGGGACTACAGGCATGCACCACCATGCCGGGCTAATTTTTTCTATATATTTTTAGTTGACCAATTAATTTCTTTCTGTTTTTAGTAGAGACGGGGTCTTGCTCTTGCTCAGGCTGGTTTCGAACTCCTGACTTTGAGCGATCCTCCCGCCTCCATATAGCTCCATTTTTAATAGTCAATTAATTTTTCTTAAAATAACAT
>CAUYRT010019363.1:0-18270 GCA_963574885.1 Lepilemur ruficaudatus
AAAAAAAAAAAAGAAATAAGTCCCTTAAAAAGTGGGTAAATGACATGGACAGGCATTTTCAAATGAAGTTATACAAATGGCAAACAAAAGTTGGGAAAAATGCTCAACATAACTAATCATCAGGGAAATGCACATTAAAACCATAATAAAATATCATCTTACCCCAATTAGAATGGCCATTATTAAAAAGTCAAAAACAATAGATGTTGGCTGGCATGCGCTGAAAATGAAGCACTTACACACTCTTGATGGAAATGCAAATTAGTGTAACCTCTATGGAGATCAGTATGGAGATTTCTCCAAGAACTAAAAGTAAATCCACCATTCAACCCTGCAATCCCACTGCTGAGTATCTACCCAGATGAAAAAAAATCATTATATCAAAACGATACCCCTACTCATATGTTGATCGCAGCACAATTTACAATCACAAAGACATGGAATAACCCTAAGTGCCCATCAGCTAATGAGTGGATTAACAAAATGTGATATATATGGCATACTACTCAGCAATAAGAAAGAATGAAATAATGGTTATTGCGGCAACTTGGATGGAACTGGAAGCCTTTATCCTAAGGGAAGTAACACAGGAACAGAACAATAAATGCCACATGTTCTTAATTATAAGTGGGAGCTAAACCATGGCTACACTAGGGCACACAGAGTGGTATAATGGACATTAGAGACCAAAAAGGGGAACAGGTGGGAGGGGGTGAGGAATGAAAAATTACCTATGGGGTACAACATACACAACTCAGGTGTTGGGTACACCAAAATCCCATACTCCACCACCACATAATGGAATATGTGGAATGGAATCTATTCCATACACATAATGGAATTCAACTTCTACCACCCTAAACCTGTTAAAATTTAAAAAGTACTTGAATGCTTTCAAAAATGAAAAAAAAAAGTGAAATGCTAAATAGGAAAATTTAAGATGTGTAAGAGCTATGAAAAAAAGCTGGCAATGAAATAAAGCATGTCTGGGATATTGATGGTATACAGATTAGGATGATGAGAGAAGGTCTTTTTGAGGAAGTATCATTTGACCTGAGAACTGGAAAATATAAAGGAGAGTCATACTATCAGGTAAGAAAGAACATTCCATGCAGAGGAAACAAGTGCAAAAGCCCCTTGCTCTTCCTGGTTTAGTCCCTGCCAGCTCTCCTGAAGTGCATAGCTCTGGTCACTCAGACCCAGAATCCTCTGGACTTGACCTCTTTCTCATTTATTTTCTGCATCTTTGGTACCAGAATATCACTATCCACTTATATCAATAGTTATGATGCTCTCATTTGGATTTTGTTCCTTCTGTATTCAAAGCCACAGGCTCCTTGTTTAAATTATATTTCCATTTTTCTAGCCAGATAACATTTTTATGGATTTCTAAGAATTTGCATCTTTTTAAAATTTCCATAGACAGTTTACCTAAAAATGTGCAGAGTAAGTAATTTTCACATTTAATTGTGGTAACTTTTCAAGGCTGGAGTATAAATATACAAAGCTGTATAGCAAAAGCCTTTTAATATTGGAGTAATTCATTTGATTCTGATGGTCCTGGGGGTTTTGGGGTTCCATTAAAGTGTGTAATAGTGACTTGCTAATTGTAAAGCTACTATTAGTTTCTGATTCCTACTCCAAATCATCAAAGCTGGAATTTCCTGGGGTGCAGTGTATATTTTGAGAAGCTTCGCTTCAATGGCAGTCTTGCCAATAGTCCGTTGTTTATTGATGATATGCTGCAGGGTGGTCCAAGAGCTAGTTTTCATTAATATTCATCAATATCTTGAGTGAAGGAAAAGCAAATTAACTTTCTGTGTTAGCAGAAGATTCTAAATGTGATGTGGAGAATGGCATCAGAGAACCAAATTGCACTTCAAATAACCATGAAAGGTTTATTTGACAGTGAAAATGAATAACCCGGAGTTTATTCTCTTATGTTCCCCATACAGTATCCTGTAGAAGTAACAGTAGACTAACAACAGCAACAAAAGTCTTGAAGTTAGTTCAAAATGGGAAAAACAACAAAGCAAAGACCATGACTCAATATCCACCTGTCTGCTTCCAGCCTCCCTCCCTGTCCCCAAAGGACAGATGAGCCTCCTCCCCGGCAATGACAGTGCGTGAACGGAAGTGCAGCACAGCAAGTCTCTCACTTTCGGTAGATTTGGTGTCAAGAATAAAGAGTGCAAAAGATACTAGATGGCCATATTTTTACGGGCACACTTATAACTTTGGCTCAAACTGTACAAAAACAAATTATGGGCCGGGCGCGGTGGCTCAGGCCTGTAATCCTAGCACTCTGGGAAGCCGAGACGGGTGGATCGCTCAAGGTCAGGAGTTCGAAACCAGCCTGAGCAAGAGCGAGACCCCGTCTCTACTAAAAGTAGAAAGAAATTCATTGGACAACGAAAAATATAGAAAAAAATTAGCCGGGCATGATGGTGCATGCCTGTAGTTCCAGCTACTCAGGAGGCTGAGGCAGGAGGATCGCTTGAGCCCAGGAGTTTGAGGTTGCTGTGAGCTAGGCTGATGCCACGGCACTCTAAAAAAAAAAAAAAAAAAAAGCAAATTATGTAACCAAAATGTGTGTAACCCCATAATATTCTGAAATAAAAAAAGAATAAAGAGTAAGCAAGATAACAGTAAGAAGATAAGAGCAATACAGTAAAGCTTCATGGGCAAGTGTTTTCAGTTTATTGGAAAAATTGCCACCTTTTAAAGATGTGTCTGTATAAATGACACCTTCAAAGGAGCAGCTAAAGTTTTTAGGGGATGACAGTGTATAGGCACATTGTAAACTTCAGGCATCTGTGGTTGCCATGAAACACAGAGGTAAAAGTGAAGGTCAATTTCACTCTGGGTATAAGCCCTCATCATTATGTCTGTGTTTCATTTCTTTAAAACATTTAATAGACTTCCATTTTTTTAAGTCTCACTGCATACGTTCCTTTTACTCTAAGTTCCTCATCTTCATATTGGATGAAGGGACCATAAATAATTAGAGAATAAGTTTTTTGTGTTATTTCCTCCTCTTTTGAAGATAGAATTAAAAAGACACAAGGATAAACATGAAATTAATCGTTATTCTAGGCTGTCTAACAGTATGTACTATATATTTTTAATTTGAAGTTGTTAGTGAGGTCGCTCTAGCTCCATATTCAGTCATCACTCATTCATTCATTAACAATTTTTAAACATGTAATAGGTGCTAGGCAATCTGCTAAACCCTAGAGGGGTAGTGGTAGGCCAGATACATGCTTTCTTCTGAGATTATAACTGAGTGGGGGAGACAGAAAATTAAACAAGTATTGCAAATAAAATAATAAATGCTATGGTAGACAATAAGTTTTTCTGTAATTAGGGTCAGGGTGGAGTTAAGAAAGGCTCTCAGATGAACAACATTCAAGTTGATCCTTAAAGGGTGGGAAGAAGTGATCAGGAGAAAAGGAAGGGAGAGAGAGCACGGTCAGAGCTTCAAAAGGGTGAAAGCATGGAGTTGCTGCAGTAAGTGGAGGGTGGTGGTGATTGTGGTGTGTGTTTATGTACACCGCTGCAACAATTTTTGGAACTGCAAAAGCAACAGTTGCTAAGAATCTTAGATTCAGCAAGGACAACTTTCTTCAGAAAAAATAAGGTGTATGCTTGATTTTGTTATTTTAATATTTGTCCTCTAGAACAGTAGCTTTTTTTTAACCTTGACTAAGAAATACTCTTATTAATACTTCATGAGCACTTACATGCATATATGAAATAAATGTTTTATAAAACAATACCTAGCTCACTATAGTGTGAGGCATTCATATTTTCTAATCTTTTCTTTTTTAAATAATTTTTTTATTCAAAAGAATATTTTATGCTATGCAAAATATACATAACATAAAATTGACCATCTTAACCATTTTTAAGCATACAGTTCAGTGGCATTAAGTACATTCACATTATTGAGCAACCATTGCTGCCATCTCAAGAACATTATTAATTTTTCCAAGCTGAAACTTTGTACTCATTCAAAAATAATTCCCATTTCCCTATCTCCCCATTACTTGTCAACCACCATTCTACTTTCTAACTCTGAACCTGCCTACTCTAGTACCTCACATAAGTGGAATAATGTGATATTCTTTTGTGACTGGTTTATTTTACTTAGCATAGTATCTTCAAGGTTTATCCATGTTGTAGCATGTGTCAGAATTCCTTTCTTTTAAGGTTTTCTGCATTTCGAAAATTTAGTGTTCTAAATGTTTTACATACACAGTCTTATTTAAACCTAATGAAAACCTACATTGTTTTCTTTTCTACTCTAAAGGCTCGGTTTTAGACCTACTAAAATATCCATGTCTCACTCATAGGTCAAAACTCATAGTTAGAAAATCTCTGATCAATGGCATGTCCTAAAGCTAAGTCTGAGTTAAAATAAATGCAAGGCACATATTCAGGAAGAACATAAGATGGAGAAAAATTAAAAATATTCAAAAAGGGACCAGTTGATATTTTAGCACATTAAGGGCTAAAAGCTGTGTGTTCTGCATTGCTTAGGATCCAGAATTACGGTGACATTATGTAGCCTAAGGACTAATGAAAGACCCTGAATCATCATATATGAGAAACCACTGAAAAAAACACAAATGCTTAGCCTAGCAAGTGTGATGGCTTTTTAAGTATTAAGGACTCTTTTAATCATAATTGCTCTAATTGCTATTATCACACAGCAAGGTAATGATGATAGCCAACATTTAAGAGACAGTATACGTTAGGCACTTTTCTCAGTGCTTGTGGTAAAGACATTGCTATGTGCTCACTAAACCTACATATTATTCTTCCAGGGCAAACCAATAGCCTTCATTTTCCAGGTCTTTTATGGGTGAGCATGGCACATGGCTGATGACTGGCTCTAGCCAACAATTTGTGAGTGGAAGAGATAGGGGACAGCTCTAGGTGACAGTGGCTAAGAGCCTGTGTCCTTCTTCCCTCTCCTGTGTGGCCATTATCACTGTATTAAAGATCGAAGATCCAGTGGAGGACTCCAAGGTCCTAGGTAACAATGATGCTCCCAGGTAGAAGGAGCCTGTATCCTTGAATTGTACAATTTTATATATCTTACAATAGTATGAAATAAGTCTTTTTTTGTGGTAAAGCTCTGTGATTTGGGGCTTTTTTTTTTTTTTTTGGTACAGCAGTTAGCTTACACTGATTAATACTGGACCTGAAATATTAACTTATTAATCTTTCCAACAACCCTCTGAGATAGGTAATATTACTTTCCTTATAGCTATTATGTTGATGAGAAAAATGAGACCAGAAAGTTTAAGTAACTTGCCCACGGTCACACAACTAGTAACTCTTAGGGCCAAGGTTCAAACCAGGCCGCCTGGTTCCGGAGTCCATTCTCTACCATTGGAATCTACCCATTGGCACTAAGCAGTATTTGACTCATTCAATTCTCACAGCAACACCGTGAGGTGTTCTCCCCATTATGTTAATGTAAGTGAGGAAATTTGAGTTTGAGAAAGGATGATGATGATGATGACGTTCCGGAGTTATCATTAGAGCCTAAGTTTGTAAGACTCTGGAGCTCTTTTTAAAATGCCATATTTTGTACAACACAGTGTACAATGTAGATAAAGAATTTGTGCAGTTCTGTAGGGCAGAGGAAGCCACAGGAGCAGAAGCCACAGGGAACTCAATTTCAGTTTAACCATGGAAGATTTTTCTAGCCATTTTCACCGTAGGAAGTTGGAGTCAGGCTGCCTCATGAGGCAGTGATATCCCATCACAGGATTGCAACACAGGCTACAGGGGATTTTAAGAAAGATGTTTTGAAGAGGACACTTGTATGGGTTCTGTGTTTTACCTGGCAATCACTAAGATGCCTTCAACATTTGAAAGTCTGTGATAAGGACCTATTAGAAGTTTGGGTACTTAAGATTCCAGAGCGGCAAATCCTGTACTGCAGAGCCATATGGGAAGTGACAATCTGTGGAACCTGAATGTGGCAGATTAGACGGAGTTAATAATTAACGATCCATAAATTCCATTATCTGTTTGATATTGTTATGATGAGGTGCCAGTCGCAAGTGGAGACTCCACGGCTGCTGTTAGACCTCTGTTCTAATTAGCAGGCGTAAGAATCTAGTTGTGAACCTGGGATGTTGCTGAAGGCAATGGAAACAACCTCAAAGTGAAGTGACAGAAGAGGAACAGATGTAAATGTTTTACGGCCTGATAGGCCATTTCCTTACCCCTGCCTCTGTCTGGAGACTCTGTGTCCTGAGACACATCCACTCTCTTCAAGAAGGCTGCCTGACCCTGACCAGACGCTTCATTGTTTAATGCATTCATTATGTCTGAGGTCGGCTTCAATTTTTCAGGTCCTCATCTCGCTGCCTGGGGATAAGTGTATAAAAAGCTTATCATCAAAACATCATGCCTTCAACTCCACAGGTCTTTTGGTATCCTCCTCAGGATTTCAAAAACATGGACAAAATGCAAGTCACATTTTACATCCAGTGTGGGATAGTTTTTTTCTTTGCTTTACAGTAGGTGCCAAATTTGATTCCTGTGACAATTCATATTGTACAAAGTGAAAGGAAGCTTTTCAGCCTGTTCTTTTTTTCTTCCTTCCATATGGCTGATTGATTCATCTCATACTACAAACTCTTTTTCTCCCGAAAATGTGATCTCTGGTGCTTTAAATGAATATATTACCGCTTAAATGGTGCAGCATGGCATAGTGTTTCCATTTCAAAGAACAGGCGATGGATCTGGAGAGAACTGGGATTAAAATACAGCTCTGACTGCTTATTAGTTATGAAACACTGAGCAAGTCACTTACCTTCTCTGGGCCTCCATTTCCTTACCTGAAAAATCAAGGTGAATCTGGGGCTGCAAATTCCTTCTTTTACCTAAGATTCTTCATATCCCTTAATTATTTTATTTGCCATGTATTTGTTTGACAACACATAGTCATTGCATGACTTCTGTGTTTCAGCCATGGTATTAAGCAGTGAATAAGACCTGCTATTGTGAAGCTTAAAGTATGCTAAGAAATATAAGTTAAATAGCCAATTATCCAGATCATCACTTACTTACAGTTGTGAATAGTGCCATTCAGAAGGAGAAAGTGAGTAAAGGGAAACAGGACCTATTACAGGGAATTGGAGAAGGCTGACCTGAGAAAATGACATTTAACTTCATTCATTCATTCATGTATTTATTATTTTATTTAACAAGTATTTATTAAATACTGCTCTTATACTCCACACTATGATGGGTTTCAGGGATATTGTAGAGAAAAAAGGTAGACAAAATTCTCTCAAAGAGCTTAAAACCTAAATGACTTTTTTCTAATTTTGTCCTCAGTACCAAAATGCACTATTGGAGACTGAGGAGATTTGTTAAAAGACAATAAAATGGAGAAAGCACTTTGAGGTGAAAGTAGTGGCATTTATATTGTGAAAAAAAGGAAAAACCAGGAAAGAAATTTCAAGTAAGTTAAAGCTCTGGCTGAGAGAAATATGGAGAAGAGAAATTTATGTGTAAAACTTGGTAATTTGTCTGGGGAACTTAGTTTGATGCCAGAATGAGTTCGGATGAGAATATTACGGAAAGCCGTTACTCAGCTCTCTGATTTGGTTGGGTGCTTATTCCTTCCAGAATAAATGGTCACATTGTTCACTAACTTGCAGACCCAGTGACAGTGCAAAGCAAGCTACATAATCTGTGAATTTAGCTGTCAAATTCAAATAACACTCCGACACCTACTTAGAAAATCAGGAGAAATTTTCCTCATTATGGACATTCTGTCTCTTCCTAACACTGAAGGCAATTCATGCTACAGTTTGGTGGTAGCAGTTTGTTAGCATGTAAATGTGACCACAGTATCCATACTCACAGGTGTGATCGTCATCAACTTTCCTACCCCATCAGATGAGTTCACATATGGGATGTTTGATTTATCAACGTGAATGTTGGCTTTTTGCTTCTAAATATCTGTTGAGTACTTCCTCTTCTGGTGCTCACCACCTTTTCTGTCACAATCACCTCGATTCTGTGATCATTGCAATAGTCACCCGACTGGTCTACATTCCATTTATTTTGACACCCCACCAAATGAGTCTTTACTCTGCAGCCAGAAGGACATTTTCAAAATCGCAAACCCAATTGAGCTACTTTCTGCTTATTAGCTTCAGAACTACAAAAAATTTTTCTATGGCCTTGATTGGTCTGACCCTATCTACCTCTTTAGCCTCATCATGAGTGAGGGCCCCAATAACATTTTTAGAAAATTTGTTTAATAGATTTTATTTTTAAGAGCAGTTTTATGTTTACAGCAACATTGAGAGAAAGATACAGATTTCCCATTTGCCCCCTGCTCCAATATATGTAAAGTCTCCCCCATTATTGGTGACCTACAGTGACTCATCATTGTCACCCAACATGATAGTTTGAATTAGGGTTTATCCATGGTGTTGCACACCCTCTGGATTTGTACAAATGCATAATGACATGTATCCACCCTTACAGCATCGTACCGAGTAGTTTCACTGTCCTGCAAATCCTCTGTGCTGTGCCTACACTCTGCACCTCCTCTCAGACCCTGTCAACCACTGATCATTTTACTGCCCCCCACAGCTTTGCCTTTTCCATAGTGTTGCACAGTTGGAATCATACACTATGCGGCCATTTCACATTGGCTTCTTTCACTTAGTAATATGCATTTAAAATTTCCCTTATGTCTTTTCATGACTAGATAGCTTTTTCAGTGCTGAATAATATTCCATTGCCTGGATGTACCACAGTTTGCCTACCCATTCACCGTACTGAAGGTCATTTTGGTTACCTTCAAGTTTTGGCAATTATGTATAAAACTGCTATAAGTACAAGTTCTTGTGTAGACATACTTTTTCAACTCCTTTGAGGACATGCCAAGCAGTGTAATTGCTAGATCCTATGGTAAGAATACGTTTAATTTTGTAAGAAACTGTCAAACTACTTTCCAAGTGGGTGTACCGTTTGCATTCCCACAAGCAAAGAATGAGGGTTCCTATTGCTCCATATCCTTGCCAGCATTGGGTGTTATCAGTGTTCTAGTTTGGGGTCATTCTAATAGATGTAAACTAGTATATTATTGTTGTTTTAATTTACATTTCTCTGATGACATATGATGTGGAACACCTTTTCCTATACTTATTTGTCATCTCTGTATCTTCTTAGCTGATGTGTCTGTTAAGGTCTTTGGCCCATTTATTAATCAGGTTTTTTATTTTCTTCTTGCTGAGTTTTAGGAGTTCTTTGTACGTGTTTAATAACAGGCTTTTTATCTGGTGTATCTTTTGCAAATATTGTCCCCAAGTCTGTAGCTTGTCTTTTTATTTTCTTGGCAGTGTCTCTTGCAGAGAGGAAATTTTCAATTCTAATAAAACCCAGCCTATTCATTCTTTCTTTCATGGCACTGGCATCGCCTTCAGCATTATATCTAAAATGTCATCATCAAACCCAATGTCATCTAGATTTCTCCTATGTTATCTTCTTGGAGTTTTATAGCTTTGAATTTTATGTTAAGATCTGTGACTCATTTTCAGTTTATTCTTGTAAAAAGTATAAGGTCTGTGTCTAAATTCATTTTTTTTTTTTTGCATGTGGATGCCCAATTGTTCTAGCACCGTATGTTGAAAGGACTGTCTTTTATCATTGTATTGTCTTTACCCCTTTGTCAAAGATCCATTGACTGTATTTATTTGGGTCTATTCCTGGGCTCTCTCTTCTGTTCCATACATCAATTCACCTGTTCTTTCCCCAATATCACACTATGTTGATTACTGTAGCTCTATAGTAAGTCTTGAGGTCCAGTTATATCTGTGTTCCAACTTTTTTCTTCCCCTTCAATATTTTGTTGGCTATCCTGGCTCTTTTTCCTCCCCATGTAAACTTAAGAGTTGTTTGTCAATATCCACAAAATAACTTATTAGAATTTTGATTGAGATTGCATTGAATTTATACATCAAGCTAGGAAGAACTGATATTTTGACAATATTAGGTCTTCTTATCTATGAATATGGAATGTCTCTCCATTTATTTAGTTCTTCAATTTCTCTCATCAAATTTTGGAGTTTTTCTCATTGCTTCTTATACTTTTTTGGTAGATTTATACTAAAGAATTTAATTTTAGAGGGACTAATATAAATGGCATTGTGTCTTTAATTTCAAATCCCACTTATTCATTGCTGGTATACAGGAGAGTGGTTGACTTTTGCATATTAACTTTGTATCCTGTAACCTTACTATCATCATCACGTAATAGTTCTAGAGGGGTTTTTTTTTTTGATGAGTTCTTTCAGATTTTCTACACAGATGATCATGCAGATTTATTTCTTCTTTCCCAATATGCATCACTCTTTTTTTGTTTCTCTTCATGAGGTAGGAATTTCAATATAATATGACAAACAGTATGAGATGGGACATCCTTGCCTTGTTTCTTACCTTAGTGGGAAAGCTTTGAGTGTCTCATCATTAAGTGTGATGTTAGATGTTAGCTGTAGGTTTTATGTAGATATTCTCAATCAAGTTGAGAAAGTTCCCCTCTATTCCTAGTTTACTGAGAATTTTTTATTGTGAATGGGTGTTAAATTTTGTCAAATGCTTTTTTCTGTATTTATTAATGTGATCATGTGTTTTTCTTCTTTAGCCTGTTGATGTGATGGATTGCAGTAATTGATTTTTGATTATTGATCCAGCCTTGTATACTTGGGATCAATTCCACCATTTATGATGTATAATTCTCTTTATATATTACTGTATTTGACTTGGTAATATTTTATGGAAGATTTTTTCCATGCATTTTTCTATCATAAGAGATATTGGTCTCTAGCTTTCTTTTCTTGTAATGTCTTTGTCTGGTTTTGGCATCAAGGAAATGCTTTTATCATCCTAAAGAGATTATAGAGAATAGGTATAATTTCTTCATTAAATGTTTGGTAGAATTCGCTGGTGGATCTACCAGTGCCTGTTGTTTTCTGTTTGAATAAATTATTGACTCAATTTCTTTAATAAGATATAAACCTATTCACATTGTCTATTTCTTCTTGCCTGAGTATTGGCAGGTTGTGCCTTTCAGAGAATTGGTCCATTTATATAGGTTATCAAATTTGTGGGCATGGAGTTGTTCACAGTATTTCTTTAGTATCCTTTTTAACAATTTATTTTTAATTGTTATAAATTGTTTAATTTAATTGTTATAACTTTGTTTTTAATTGACACATAAAAATTGTACATATTTATATTACAGTGTGATGACTGTTTAGATAGAATGAATAAGTTCTAGTGTTCCATTGCAGAGTAGTGTGATCATGTTTTATTATCCTTTTAATATTCATGGGATCTATAGTGATGTCTCCTCTTTCATTTCAGATATCAGTAATTTTTATGTTTTCTCGTTTTTTAAAAAATTAATTGGCCTTTTCTTAGAAACATATAAAATTTACTAGTGTTTTTGAATAACCAGCTTTGATTTTGTTGAATTTCCCTATTGATTTCCTGTTTTCAATTTCCCTGATGTCTGCTGTTATTTTTATTATTTTTTTCTTCTGTTTACATTTAATTTAATTTAATCTGCTTTTTCTAGTTGTGGACTAATGTGGTACAAGATTGATTTTAGACCTTTCTTCTTTTCCTAATATATTCATTCAGTTCTGTAAATTTCTCTCTAAGCATTGTTCTTGCAGCATCCTACAAATTTTGATAGGTTATGTTTTCATTTTCATTTAGTTAAAAATATTTTTAAATTTCTGTTCACATTTCTTCTTTAGCCCAAATATTATTTAGAATTGTGTTGTTTAATCTCCAAGGATTTTGGAATTTTCCAGCTATCTTTCAGATATTGGTTTCTTATTGATTCTATTGTATTGGAGAGCTGAGATTATATGTTTTCCATTCTTTTAAATTTGTTACAGTATGTTTTATAGGCCTGAATTTGGTCTGTTTCGGTGAATGTTCCATGTGAGCTTGAGCAGCCTGTGTATTCTGCTGTTGTTGAATCAAGTAGTCTGCAGATGTCCCTTATATCCAATTGATTAATGATGTTGTTGAGTTCGACTGTGTTCTTACTGATTTTCTACCTACTGGATCTTTGTATTTCTGATAGAGGAGAATTGAAGTCTTTCAACTATGACAGTGGATTTATCTATTTCTCCTTGTAGTTCTATCAGCTTTTGCCTCGTGTATTTTGATGCTCTGTTGTTACAAACACACACATAACATGTCACAGATTGTTATGTCTTCCTGGAGAATTGACCCTTGAAAATTATGTACTGCCCCTCTTTATCCCTGATAACTTTCCTTGCTTTTCCTAACTTTTGCTACTGTAGACACAAAGACTTCCTTTCCTCCTGTGATTTGTCTGTTGTCTCTGGGTTGGTGGGGCTCACCTGGGTTAATATGAACTCTGGGATTCAACTTGGATTCAGATTTGTTTCACTTTTTTTTCATTCCAGTATTCAAGCAGAGGGAGCCAAGGCTGTGAGGCACACCATTCCCATGGTCAAGGGTAGAAACTCAAGAGGCCTGCCTGGTAAAATGGTCTTGCCTCTTAAAGCGTTATTTTAGAAACTTCTACACTGTAGCTTTCACCTACATTCTTTTACCCAAAGCAAGTCAAATGGCCAGACTTAGCATCTGTGGGGCATGGAAATGTCTCCTCCAATGAGAGGAGGCTATGGAAAGTCAATATTTGCAGAACAATAATCTACCATATCATCATTTTGCTATCTTAAGATCAATTTCACCCTTCTGTCTGGAATCTAGTATGGAATAAATATGGCAATTTTAGTTGTTGAGAGTCAATTCTAATTAATTAGCCATGGTTTTCTAGGGTGATGGGATGAGAGCACTCTGAGACCATGCCTGGACTCACCAATAAAGACTTACATGCATTAAATAAAAGTGTAATAGGCCCAGGTAGAAGGACAGACAATAGTAGGCACATGTACCTTTAGAGAAACAATGGCATACCTAACGTATTGGGTCTTGATGCCGATTATATAGATTAGCTGGGTGTGAATCCCACCACTGGCACTAGCTCTGAGATGTTAGTTAAGTTACCTTACCTCTTTAAAACTCATTTCCCACATCGATACAGTGAAGATATTGGTAGTATTTAATCTCATAGGGTTTTTGTGAGCATTAAATGATGTTAATTCATGTAAAAAGTTTATAAATGTATCTGGCACAAAATACACCTTTAAGCATTAGCTGCTGTAATTATTTGCCTCCATTGTATACTGAATGGAGCACAAGCTCTGACACACGTGAGCTCCGTTGTTGGCTCTGCTTATTGTAGGCTATGTGACTTTGAGCAAATGCTGTTAGAATAACTCTTAGATCTTCAATTTCTTCATCTATAAAATGTGCAATAATAATATTTACTGTATAGGATGATGGCAAGAAATACATTTTACTCTCATCTTTATGCCATCCATTGTTTGGTCTTACCAGCAGATTTTCCCACCTCTCCAAAATCTTTCTCTCATGTTTGTGTTTTTCTGGTAAACGCTTATGTGCTTCTGCATCTTCCGTGAGGCATAATTTAAAATGTGGCACTCTGCATGGGTATAGGCAGGGCCTTCTTCCAGATACAATGTAGAAAAAGGAAAACTTGCAATGGACAAATTTTTCGTTGTTGGGTCCAAACCATTGTTCCTTCATCCTCATTTTAAAGTTTATCTTTCTTTGAAAAAGTATAGTAAAATATTTAAGAGTTATAGATAACTCTTAACAGTTATAGATAACTTACCAAGTTTGTAATTCTATCTCTCTCATTTACTAGCTATGTGACCTCGGAAAATTTATGTATTTTCTTTGTGCCTCAGTTTCCTCATCTCTAAACTGAAAATAATAATAGTATTTAACTAATTGGCCATTGTGGGAATTAAAATTGAGATAATACGTATAAAAGTTATTCAGAGTGTTGGCAGATGCTAAGTATTTTACCTATTATTATTGGGATACTCTTTACTTTTCTTCATATCTGTAATTAATAAGGGTTTCATTCATATATTCATGGTTGGTATCTTCACCCAAGTCCTGCCACTATCATGACCAATTTCAATTTTATTTCAGTGTCTATTCAAATCTCTAACTTCAGAGTTTCTTGGCCTCTTACAATCTTATTTCTTTCAACTTCATATTTACAATGATCAGACCTTGTTATGCCCTGGAAAATGTTTTACCTCTTGAATTTTAAACAGAACTATCCCACTTTCTGAACATAATTTTTAATCTTTCTACTTTTCTCATTGTCTCAAAACTCTTCCTTCCTCGTTGTACCTTGTAATGGTTAATTTTGTGTGTCCATGTGGCTGGGCCATGATGCCCAGATATTTGACTGACCTCCCTCAAACAAGAGGAGATTCTACCAGCAAGCAGTTTGGGGGCTCAGACAGCAACTCTTCACTTGGTGTCTAATGTCCAGCCTGCCAGGCTACCTATTGGCAGATTTTGGACTTGTCAAGCCTTCACAATCACAAGACAACTTCTTAAAAAAATTCCTCTCTCTCTCTCTCTCTCTCTTTCATACACACACACACACACACACACACACACACACACACACACACGTGCGTACACACACACACACACACACACACCCTATTGGTTCTGTTTCTCTGGAGAACCCTGACTAATGAATGCACATTTCTATTTCAAATTCCTTTTATTTCTCCATTTTATCCCGGCATATCAGCCAACACCTTCCTTTTCTATCACCTGGGAATGTGTGCATGATCTATCATTTCAACCTCTTGCCCTTGTGAGACACATCTGCTTACAAAAACACAAACCCTTGTTCAATCTGCTTTCTTGGCACCTGCTCTAGGGTTTCCAAGTACTACGAGAAAGAAGAAAGTCACAGAGTGAGGCAGATTAGTGTCCAGCATTATTAAGGGCCCTAATGAGTATTTCCCATATGAATTATTTCAGACCTTTGTGATTCTTTTCTAGCTGCCTTCCCACCACCCTGCCATTAACTCATAAACAATTTCTATTCTTACCCTAGGGAGAAACAAAAGTTACCAGTGTGAAGTTCTTGACCTTCTCTATTAATTTCCTGCTTTAGTGGCACCTTCACAGATTGAATACCCAGACTTGCCTCGCTTCTTGCTTCTTATGACTTGTCCAAAGAGAACCTTTCTACTTGCTTTACATCATTATCCCCTCATCTCCTTAGTGACATTACTTTATATGTTAGTATATTTTCCAGTAGTCAAATACAAAAAGCCCTTCTAGTTTATTATCCTTCCCAATCTTTCTGAAGTGTTTGACTCTTTACATTTCTTCCACCTTCTTGAAACCTCTCCTTTCCTATTCTTTCTTATATCTACTTGCCTGCTTCTCCTCTTATCTGTCTCACTTCTTCATTTGTGCCTTCTCATCTTTTTCAATCTCCTGAAAATGTATAATCCCCAGAAGCAAAGGTTTGGACCACTTTCTTTCCTTCTATGCAGTTTCTCCCTTAAAAGTATCATCACTTTATCTGCTCAAGACTGTTTTATTCTTATGCTTAAAACAAAACACCTGTTTTTTATTTTAAAGGAAGCTGTCAAAACAGTGTGCACAAGAGGTCATTGGCTTCTGCAATGGGTTTGCAGCTTCTGACACCTAGCAAGAGAGAATGACTCCCTTCAGTCCACTGTCCTTTGCCACCAGACACACTGACATGTTGGAATTTGATAGCGATTTTTAATTCTGCTATATTTAAATCCAATTAAATTCTGTTGGATTTTGCTTTGTGTGTGGTGCCATGTTCCATGTGTTTCCTGGTATCTTGCATGACTGAATGATTGAGAATGGGAAAATATGAGAGTATAACAAATATGGAATATGGCTTACCTTCAAACTTCTCATCATTTAGAAGGAATTTAGTTATTTTCATTTTCTTCTCTCTTACCTAATTTTCTTCTTACTTATTCATTGACTGACCCATGTATTCTACAAATCTGTATTGATTGCCTCTCAAAACATAGTGGTGAATAAGGACAGTCGCCACTCAAGTAGCTTCCTGCTTAATGGGGGGACAGAAAATTGTAACTTGAATTTTCTTAGATGTTTTCCCATAGCAGATACAGATTAGATCACTTTAATATTTATAACATAAATTTTGATGCAATTTTCCCCAATTTGAATAAGGTACCCAGCAACTTGCAAAATCTCCCTCAAGTAGTTGGGAGTTCTCAGCTAGTGTTTTACATATGTTCAAGAGTCAACCTCTCAGAGCTGGGTTTATCTCATGTAGGGGCTCCTTTCCATTGATACAGTCTTCTAGATAAGCTATGTGAAAGAGGCTCTCCTTACTAATGTAAGGCTGGCGGGCGGAATCCTCCTGGGGTCTTGTACATCCCCCCCATCCCCACATCCTGAACTCCACCACGTGGTTCCGTGGTTCCACAGCGGCTTCCTCACGGAGGAACCACCCGCTGAGGCTGCTTCCTGTTTTGAAGCTGCAATGGGGCCCAGCTGTCAATCTGGACCGTCTCCATCTCTGTGTCAAGATGGCTGGTATATAACCCCCCTCCCCGGTCTGCGGAGGGACTTCTCGGGCCCCTTTCCCCGGGACCCTTGAACCTCGCCCAGGAGCGCTCTGCAAATAAAAGCAACCCTTTGTTCAGCACATTCGGCTTCTTCATTGCTTTTATTCCAAACTTTACATTTGGTGCCAAAACCCGGGAGAGGAGTGTTTGGTGCCCCGGCAACGACCGTTCCAGCCTGGCCTCATCTTCATCTTTTCGGCTACGGTGAGTCACCCCCTCTGCCCGCCAGGTCACTCTAGGAGCCTCTGCCCGTTTCCGAGACCCAGAGTCTCTCCAGAAATCGTGGATCCACGTCAGAGGCATCCTCCAGCCAGTCTCGAGTATTTTCTGGGGATGCCTAGAAAATCTCTGACTCTTGCCCCAGGGGCACCACGAGGCACACATCTTGGGGAGGAGACATCCCTCCAACCTGTGTTCCCATCCATAGGCTGACCCAGGGTCAGTCCGTCCTGCGACCTGACTGCTATGGGGGGCCCCAAATTTCCAAAAATTCCTTGTGGATGCCCCAGGGGTGTCTCCTAGCCATTAAGTGCCTTGTTTTAAGCACCTCGTTTTATTGTCCTGGCTGATGTACAAATTAGGCAATAACTCACAGTGACCAGAAAGCGAGACCTTTGATTTTACAACTTTTGTCACCAGGATAAAAAGTGGTCAGAAATCCTCTCTGTCTAGGCATGAGCCTCCTGTCTCTCCCTGTGCCAAACCTGCACCATATCCCAAATTCTCTAAATTTCTTGGCACAGGCTCCTTGGTCTACGCCTCCATTGTCTACCTCTTCGTCGTCCACCCCTTCCTCTCCTCCTCTTTCATCCTCCTATCCTTCCGTTGATCTCTCTCAGGCCCCTTCTGCCTTCTCCAACCCTCCAGACCCTTCTTTGTCCCACCATACCCCATTGGCACCAACTCCATCCTTGTCCTCCCCCGTGAGCATGCATACTGGCTCCCATGATGGGTCTGCAGGCCAGACCCTTCCTTCGTTCTCCATTGCAGGAAGTTGCAGGTGCCGAAGGGATTGTTTGCGTCCGTGTTCCTTTCTCATTCCGTCGTCCCCTACTTCTACTTCTGCTTCGCCTCCCACCTCCTCTGCTGACTCTGTTCCTGGGTCCTCTGTCTTCTCCTACCCACTGAGTCCCTCTGTGGCCCTCCCATTCGGGCCTGCTGCCATATTCTCCGCTTTTTGGAACCTCCTCTCCTACCTCGCTGCCTTAGTCATCAACGGGATTGTCAGGTTCCTCCCCTGCCATGTCTTCCCTGTCAGCCGTCACACCCGCTCTCATGCCGGACCTTCTGATTCATCCTCTGATCAGTCTCTTCTTTGCCCATTGCGTGAGGTGGCAGGAACGGAGGAAGTTATACGTGTGCATGTTCGTTTCTCCCTTTCTGATCTCTCTCAGATTGAGGAACGTTTAGGCTCCTTTTGAAAGACCCTACTGCCTATACCAAATAGTTTCATTATCTGACACAGTCATATGATTTAACTTGGCATGACATCTTTGTTATACTTTCTTCTACCCTGACTACTGATGAAAAAGAATGTGTCTGGGCTGCGGCCCAGGGTCACACAGACCAAGTTCACTTGACTGATGGCACCATGCCGGTTGGGGCAGAAGCAGTCCCCCACTCCGAACCGGGACGGGACTATCAGCCTGACACTGGTCCTGGTAGAGATGGCTGAAAATGCCGGGAC
>CAUYRT010019364.1:0-44694 GCA_963574885.1 Lepilemur ruficaudatus
TTTTTGAATGTAACAAGATAAGTCAACTTGAGTGGTAATATATTTTGGGAAATCAGCTCACTACAAATTGTGACTGTAAACATTGTACTGTAAATGTTTTGTAGTTTTCCCCCAATAAAATTTTAGGAAGAAAAAAAAAACCAAAAGAAAAAGAAATTTAAAAACCCTGCCTCTTACCTGCCCAATTTCCCAAAGAGATACAAAAATAAATGATTATGAATTGCAAAAAAATAAAAAATAAAAATAATGGACCAGTAAGAAATTCACTTTTTGAAAACTGCAAGGACACAGCTTTTTCCTATCACAGCAAGTTTGCACTTATGCATGCTTGCTGCATTAGTATATACGGACATAGTTATTCTCTTCCTGGCAATCTCAATTCCTGTAGGGGCTGTCTCATCGTTTGTAGGCAGCGTCTTTCTGGGGCAATAGTGCCAAGACAGTTACGTTTCATCAGCATTATAGACTTGTTCTGACATCAAGTTTTCATGAGCAATGAGATTAACAAACTTGTCAGTGAATTTCTGCACTGCTTCATTATCAGCAGACACTTTTTCACCACAAATCTTTAAAATTTTAAGATTGTGTCTTTTCTTAAATTTCTGCAAACATCCTGTTGAATATTCATAGTTTCCTTCAATTTTCAGTTCATCATATTAGATCTTTGGGTGTTTCATGATCGTCATACCATTACGTGACATGTGTTCACTAAGACACTGACAGATTCACTCTTTGAATACATAATTGAGATCTTTGTTTTTAGTTTTATGCATTGTTTTTCTATTTTTTTCCTCCAATAGCTTGAGTTTATGTGTTGTAGATAAATATAAATAAATGCTTCCTCTTTTTCTTATCACCGTTATCCATAGGGGTATTTGCAGGGCTTTTTGACATCTTCAACAATAGTTTTACACCACAAAGCAGGAAATAAACAATAAAACACAGGAAAAATGCACACAGGACTTGGCATCATGCAGGGCATCATGGGGAACCCTCCATTGGCAAGTCCAGCCTACACACATAACATTTGATTACCTTTAGTGAGCATGCTTGTGTAGGGGAATCTGGGCATGTTCAGAAAAGATATATTGCACTTGAAGGGGCTGGGAAAATCTTTTTTCCCTTGGTAACACTAAACTGTGTGTTGCGCACTTGCATTTTGACTGCACCCTGTCAGATGAGTTCGGGTGTGGGGTTTTTCACTTGTGGCATCATGTCAGTGCTCAGAGAGTTTCAGATTTTTGAGCATTTTGTATTACAGATTTTAGAATTAGGGATATGTAACCTTTATTATTAGCTTTTAAAATAAATTAGTGGACTTTAATTTTTGAGCATTTTTAAGTCTACAAGAAAACTGTGTGGGAAGTACAGAGAGTTCTGATATGATCCCTCCCCCCATAACCTCTACTATTAACATCTTATATTAGTATGGCACATTTGTTATCATTGATGAGCCAGTATGATACATTATTATTAACTAAAGTTCATAGTTTACATTAGGATTCATTCTTTGTATTGTATAGTTCTATGGGGTTTGACAATATCTAATGACAAGTATACACCATATCATGCAGAACAGCTTCACTGTTCTAAAAATTATCTGTGTTCAACCTGTTCATCTCTCCCTCTTCCCTCTTGAACTCTTCGCATCCAGTGATCCTTTTATATCACTGGTTTACACAGGTTTGCCTTTTTCAGAATGTAATATAGTTGGAGCCACAAAGTATGAAGCCTTTTTTGATTGACTTCTTTCACTTAGCAATATGCATTTAAGATTCTTTCATATCTTTCCATAGCTTGATAATTCACTTCTTTTTATAGATGAATAATATTCCACTGTCTGGATATACCACAATATAGTTTATCCCTATACCTATTAAGTGACATCTTGGTTATGCTCAGGTTTTGGCAATTATAAATAATGCTGTTATAAACATTTGTGTGCAGGCCTTTATGTGGATATAAGTTTTCAAATTATTTGGATGAATACTAAGAGTACGATTGCCAGAATATGGTATGAGTATGTTTAGTTTTGGAAGAAACTGTCAAGCTGTCTTCCAAAAGGGCTGTACTATTTTTCATTCCTACCAACCATGAATGCTTATGCTTTTGCTCCACCTCTTAGCCAGCATTTGTGTTACGGTTGTTTGGGTTTTTGGCCATTGTAAGAGTTGTGCTGTGGTATCCTATTGTTGTTTTAATTTGCAATTTCCTTAATGATATACTATATTGAGCATTTTTCACATATTTAATTTGCCATCTGTATATCTTCTTTGGTGAAGTGTATTTTTCAGATCTTTTGTGCACTTTTAAAATTAGGTTATTTTTTATTATATATTAGCTTATTTTAAAGAGTCAAAGTCAGTTTAAAGACACTTAAGCTGTCAGTTAAATAAAATATTATTCTTACATATTTTTAAAAAGAATATGTCAGATACAATGTATACTATTCTGGGGATAGGTAGACTGAAAGCCAAGACTCCAATAGTATGATACAATTCATCCATGTAACAAAAAACACTTATACCCTCTAAATTTATTGAAATAAAAAAGAAAAGAATAAGTTAGCTTTTAAAAATTAATTAATATAATATAAAATAGATAAAATATGGCATTTTAACATGCTTTGAAGTTCAATTTGGCAGAAATATCAGCTACCATAATAATCCTGAGAGTCATATATTAAATATATTTTGGTAATTGTTATAAAATGAAATATGTGTACAATAGGAAAAATAACATTTTACCATTCATGAACCCTCAAATCTAATTTTAGAAATCAAAAATTTGGATAAACAATAGGGATTTTATTTTATTATAATTAACATTTTAATGAAGACTTTTTTCAAAAGTGAAAGCCAAGTTGTATTTATTTGGCCAAAATAATGAGTTTTCCATTTATGTTAAATAACCTCATAGCAGAATCTGGCAATCACTTAATGATTTACTATAAAAATTCTATTTTATCATCATACTTTAACTTGCACAGATATAGTATAAATTACAGTGGGAATTTCAAAGTTATCTTTTTGTTTTTATTTGGGTAGCAAAACAAATTATTTTATATTGTAAGGTGACATTTTGACTAAATTATACAACCTATATTCATATACAAAGTCATGTTGTACACAAGAGGGAAATCAATTTTGTAGTCTAAGATGACTTTTCTTTAGCTTGGATCATGGCTATATAACTTTTCAAAAAATAAGTATCAGTCTATTTCTTTACAGAGAAGTTATTCCTGGAATCTTAAAATTCTATTTTCATCTATTCTGTGTAAGGTTGTGTCTCCCTTTACTCTACCTTGGTAACAGACATAAGTATATGTCTTGAGTCTAGTGTTTTTATGGAAGACATTGGTGGAACATGTGTTTGTATGAGGAACTGATCTCTAATAACATAATAATAGTTACTATAATTTATTATTTATTATTTTCTGTGGGTTATGCACTGTGCTTCACATATGGCCAGGCATGGTGGTGGCTCATGCTTATAATCCCATCACTTTGGGAGGCCAAGGCAGGTTTGAAGCCAGGAGTTCAATATCAGCCTGAGCACCATAGTGAGACCCCGTATGTACAAAAAATTAAAAAAAAAAAATAGCAGGCATGGTGCATGGTGTTACACACCTGTAGTCCCAGCTACTGGGGAGGCTAAGGTGGGAGGATCACTTGACCCTGGGAATTGAAGGTTACAGTGAGCTGTGATTGTACCACTGTACTCCAGCCTGGATAATAGAGCAAGACCGTGTCTAAAAAAAAAAAAAAAAAAAAAACAACTTCACATAAATTATTTTATTTAACATAATGATAAAACAGTATTATAGATTCGGTATCAGTACCAAAATTTCAAAGTACTTATTCAAGATATAAAATCTAAGCAGTTACTTAGAATCTTTCATTTACATTATTTTTACTCATGTTTTTATTTTATGTATATACTAAATATATATTTTTTATGCACACACACTTATACACATTCTTGTCTATAAGATTTAACTAACATAAAGTACATAAGAAATAAATAATAAAATACTGTAAAAACCTGAGCCACTATAGAAAATAATTGCCAGTTTCTTTTAAATCTGGAGGCAGCAAAGGCTTTTTAGAGAAAGATAGAATCGTGTATCTAACCAAGCCATACCCACCCACAATGATATGTACTATTTTATCACTGTTTTTTTTATTTTAGAAATACATAACTTTATAGCATCCAACATTATACATTATACCATTATAAAAGTTCCTCTTTTAATTTTACCTATCACATTACCTCTGCTTGATATTTTAAATTGACATATACAGTTCAAGTTGCTATTTGAAAATTATTTTTTAAGATAATTTATGTGCATAAGTCTTAATGTAATTATTTCTAATACAATTAAAGAAATGAGAATAGGGTGAGTTCTAAAAATTTAACATAAAATTCTGAACTGCCTACAAGGGTAAATTATAGAACACCAATAAAAGATGTATTTCCATTCTAGAATCATATTTTTCAAGCATAGTTTATTTTTCCCATATTGGATTGAATTTAAAAATTTGTGCCTGTGTAATTTTTCACTGTATTTCTGAAATTACATTAAACAAAGAGTATTTTAGTCTTTGTAGCTTGAATATATGAAATTCAATATTTCTATTCAATTGCTGCTACAATATAAGAAATTCAAATGAAAAGAAGTAAACATTCCTATTCTGATAACATAAGTATTTTTTTTTTAATTATGATATTTCAAAAAGCTAACTGCTAATTCATATTTCAAAATTGTCTTCAAAATACCTGAATTAGTTCAGGATTCTGATTTTTTAAATATTGTACTTAGCTTATCAAAGCACTGAAGAATGTATGCATTGATGTACTTCCAACGGTAGATTTAGACACATTTATATTTCTTATTCCCAGCTAAAGGAATAAAACACAACAATTTTCTTCCATTGTATCTTCAATTACCTGAAAATTTAAAACACTCGTTGCTACTTCATATGTGCCACCTGGAAAATACCTCAATTGGTTAGTAAGAATCATATATGAAGCCTTTCATATATCTTCATGGTAATTGAAATATTTTTATTACTTCTAATCAGCAACTTGGATTATCTTATTATAATTGATAACATCAATTTGGTGTCTGGAAAGTTTTGTTATCCAAACCAGCTTCCCTGGATATTTAATTTTCTTATCTTGATGAGAAAAGGAAATTAAAAGAGTTTAGTGTTCCTCAACATTTATATAATTTAAGTATGGTTCAATACTATCTCTCTCTTAAATTAGATATTTATGCAAATTTAACTGAAGACTGAGGTTTTTCTACTCAATTTTATGTGCCAAAATGGCAAATTTTCTTTTAAAATTATTAAATTTTGCCCCAGGGCAAACTGATGAAACTACCCACATCTTAACCACCTACAATTTGTAATATGGCTCAAGAATAAGTCAAATCATTAGCAATGCCTTCTGTTTCCTATTTTCATTTACTATTTTTGCTAATTAGGTTACAAATCTGTCCCTTGGCTTCAGAAATATATATATATATATATATATATATATACACACACACACACTTAAGATGTCTTGCCTTCAATTACCAAGATTCCATGTTTGTCAGTATTCTGAGTAAAGGTCCTTATGTATCATTTCTACTATATGTTTCCCATCTGATATTGATTAAAGATAAAACGTAGCACATGACTAACCAATGTGAAATTTGACTTTCTATGTGAAGTAAGAAAAAATCCTTGAAGACAAAAAAAAAAAAAGTGAAACCAGTTTTTTAAGATAATTTAACTTAGGAACAGAACTGTATTTTCTGGAGAAGTATTTGTGAACCTCTCATAGATATTCAAACTTTCAATTACTTGAATTGAATTCATATAGAAATCTATAAAATGTTTGCATGTTGTCACTGAAATAATAAAATTTAGTAATTTGTCATATAATTTAAAAAAAATCATGGTAATTAATAAATAGTTTTCCTTCTCAGAATTTTAATTTTATTTCCTGAAGGAAAAATGAATAATCACATTATTCCACTTTACCTTGATTAACAACTCCCTTATCAAACAATGATCATCAAAACAGACATCATCTACATTAATAAGGAGTAAAATGGAGGTAAAATTTAACTCTTGCTTACAATGACTAAGTCGATAGCTTCACTTTTCAATTACTTTTGATTGTTTGTTGAGTTTTTGAAAACTCTATGTTTAATTTAACTTTAAAGGGGAGTGTACTTCATCCCTCTTTAGTAGAGAAAAATCTCCATTTTGCTAAAGGTATTGGCTTTAATTTGCTGCTAATTAGATGTTGGTGAAATGTAAATACAGCACTTATTTTTGGTAAGTTCTAAAATGTACTTTTTCAACAGATATTTACAAAACTTACTTTTTGAAAGTTTTTTTATTTTACCTAATCACAATATGAGAGAAAATTTATTTTCATACAGAGATTAAATGTGCTCTAATAATGAAAAAGGGAGAGCTTTATTGTGTAAGTTCAATACAGTATCTTAGTCTATTGGAGCTTCTATAATATACCATAGACAAGGTAGCTGACAAACAACAGAAATTTATTTCTCACAGTTCTGAGACTGGTAAGTCCAAGATCAAGGTGTCAACAGATTAGATATCTTGTGAAGACTTGCTTCCCTTCTCACTGTGTCCTCACATGGTGGAATAGACAATGAAGCTCCCTTGGGCCGGTATAAGGTTACTACTAATCCCAATCAAAAGGCTTCACCCTCCTAACCTAATCATCTCCCAAAAGGCCCACTTCCTAATACAATCAGCTTGGTGGTTAGGATTTTAATATATGAATTTTGGGGGAACACAATAATTCACACTATAACATGCAGCAATAAAATGATAATTGTCTCTTCCTGAAATATCATTATAATAATACAACTGAAATAACATAAAAATATTTTTAAAGTACTTACCTATATTGTTTGAATCCTTAACTTAAATAGCAAATCATTTCTTAATAAATAATAAAATATGTCCTTAGTACAACTGCTTCTCTGTAACAACTAGTATGTAAAGTAAAATATTTAATACTAAATAGTTTATGAATTAAATTTTGCTCTACAATGAAACTAGTTTTCTGCTAAGCTGTAAATGAATTTCACCATCTAGAAAAGCTTAACTATTATTTTAAGTCATACAAAGTTATGTTTAGAATTTTTATAAGAATTTTCCTTCAGAACAGCTCCATGATATAGTTATCTTTCTAAAACAGCTATTTTGTGTTAAGTTTCTAATGTGTGGATAACTTTTAGTTTTAAAATTATTTTGTATCATAGTCTGATGTTCTTTCATGGGTACTTCTTTTAAACATCATATTATTGTTCTGATTATGTTCTTATAAAGTGTGTCTGATGTGTAAGTAAAAAGTTCATCTCATATCATAAGATATCATATAATGTCAAAAATCAAGAAATTTAGCTTTACAGTCATTTTGATTTTTATAGCAGTTCTAATGGAATTGTCAAAAAAAAACTAGTAATAATCTAGTGGCATAATTATCTCAGTCAGTGAGCTTGCATTTTCATTTTCTGCATTCTATCCTACTTTTCATTTTCTCTTCATTCTAAATAAAATAAATTCAGTTTGCTGATTAATGAGCTCAGCTAGCTGCCTTCATCCAATTTTGTTCAATTTCTCCATCATCAGTACATGTAAGTCTTGAATTTAATTTTATATGTCACTTTTCTCAGAAATTCCTCTTTTATCTCATTCCTGTTTTGGTCCATGCCAGAACTAATTATCTAACCTTTGACAACAGCTTAAAAATCTTAACAAGTTATTATATCAAAGATTAAAACTAAGTTCTCATATTTTTTGATTGGGTATTTTTTCTCATTAAGTAAAAGAATGTATAGTATGTTCTAACAGTAGTGATGAAAGCTTATTCATGTTTTTCAAATGGTATTGTAAATTTAAAATCACTGTCACTCTTAAGCTAAATAAAAACACTAAATAATAGTATTTCAATGATAAGAAATCTATAAAAATAAGAAAAACAATCTACTGGAAGGATGTATATACCGCATTATCTTTAAGTCATGTCTATTTTTATGCAAGCATATCCAAGAAGACATTTGGGCCCTATTGATTTTATTAAATTCTCTTATCTTTGTGATATATAGTTAAATGTTATAAAAAGTATGTCTTTTAAAATTTATATGACAAAGAGAATAACCCTTTGTGAGAGTCAACTACCTGAGTCACTCTATAATTGAACCACCATGAGTTGATCACAAACTATAATTATATAGTTAGTATTGTTGGGAGATGAAGAAGAACAGAGATACCAATAGAGTGCCTGTACCATCAATTTTACAATTGTGATCAAATTAGTTTTAACGGACTGATGTAGACAAATGGAAGAGAGTGGAGGTAATTCATGTAGTGGGGAATAATAATCTAGCTAGAAACCTCTTCACCATATATGTATTAGTATGACATAAACATATCACAAAATATTTAATCAGACAAAACTAATTTGGAAGACAAAAATTTCTACTTATATTTATTCACTAGATCTAATTAGGACAGCATTAATCTTCATTTAGGAATATGAACACGTGTGCAATTTTTTCAGCTCTTAATCGGAGCTACATTTTTTGCTTTTCTTTAAGTGTAATCATTCATAATTTATATACCTCCAACTATGCATGAAAAACTAAATAAAAGTTACAGAATTAGACTTGAGTTCTGTGTGGGTACCATATTTTTAAACTAACTAAATTTGTCATATTCATTTGCTTTTATGTCTGATCCATTCATATAATCATAGAACATAATTATTTGTAAAAATGTAAAAAACTGACTTTTCTCAACATGAGTTGAGGAAAAAAAAAGAAAGAAAAAAAAATTTTAAAAACCCTGACTTTTCACTAGTCTTTTAAAAAACTTTTCTTAATATTGCAAACAAAATAGAGAAAATATTTATTGACTAATATCATCCTTTGAAGGTGACACTTCAGGTATTTCTATAATGAAGTTGTTTCACCTTCCAAGAAATTGTACTACATTTGTTTACTCCTAAAATGAAAAATCTTAGCTTAGGAAACAGATGAAGACATGGCAAATTCAAAAACCCTTCCTTTTTCCTAGCTATCCTCACCATCAATTTACCTGCCACATAACAATCTGGGGAAGGTTGTTCCAGAAAAAAATATTTGAAAATAACAAACTATGTTCACTGCATATGTAATTTTATGTACTAATTCATGCTGAAATTACACTAGTATTGTCTGAACCTGTGTCCAAATTGAGTCCTTACCAATATGTTCTATGAATAGAAATACTAAAATTTGCCAAAATATGTCACACAAGGAACGACTCCTTCTGGATGTCATTTTATACTTATGTAAGCTTCATATTTCTCATTATTATCAAACATTTATTAGGCACAATGCCATTTGACGTACTAAAGGAAACTGTTTCTCTGCTCAAAACTCTTCTGACACCAAATGTGTGGCTTCTGCACACCAAGAAATTCTGCAAATCTCTGCAGACACCCAGATGGGCATCCTACAATTTAATTCTATCACTAAAAATCCAGAGTTAGCATAGACCCCACGGGTTAAGAGCCGAGTCCCGTAAGACTGTCTTCACTTCAAACAACAATCTCAAGTATTTGGTGTCCCACTTGGTTATAAAAAGAGAGGTTCCCACGACTCCCTCCTCAGGTTCAATAATTTGCTATAATGGCTTACGGAACTCAGGGAAACATTACTTTCATTTACAAGTTTATTATAAAGCATCTTATAAATGATACAAATGAACAGCCGAATGAAGAGGCACAATAGGGCAACATCCATCAGAATTCTGAACACAGGAGCTTTTGTCCCTGTAGAGTTAGAATGTGTTACCCTCCCAGCACATGGATGTGTTCACCAACTTAGAAGATCTCCAAACACTGTAGTTTGGGAGTTTTTTAATGAAGGTTTGATCATGTGAGTGTGGTTCTATCTTCAGACTCTCTCCTTTCACCAAAGGATGGGATACGGGGTTGAAAATTCCAAGCTTCTAATCATGGCATGGCCTTTCTGGTGATTAGTGGCTGTTCTGAAGCTATCCAGGAGCTCGCCAAAAATATCATCATTAGAATAAAATATTACCCAGAAAATTTCAAGGTTTTTAGGGGCTCTATGTGGGCTGCTGCTATCACCCAATCGCTCATGAAATTACAAGGGATTTAGGAGCTCTGTGTCAGAAACTGGAGATCAGAGACAAAATACATATTTCTTTTTATGTCACAGATACTATGCAGAACAGTAGAGCAACTAATTTAATATCTTTCTTATAAGAATTATTAAACGAATATAAGCTGCATGGGGGCAAGAAACATACCTGGTTTATCATTGTATTTCAGCTATTAGCACTGTACTCAGCACAAACTAAGTACTGCATGTGTTAAATAAATGCCTACCAATGGGATCATTGAAAATTGTGCTAAAAAAAGATGAAAATCAATCCAAATAGTATTTTTTTTGTAATATCTTTGCCAGTATTTTTTATTTCCTTGTTATTCTCTCTCACTTTCTACATACATTTTTCTCCGGCGTTTTTCTTCAAAAAAATCTGAAGTTGCAAAAGTTGGGTTGTAATATGTTTAAATTGAAGAGGAAATTTTCTGGAGCAGTTTCTTTCTCATCTCAATCCCAGTTTTAAAAAATCAACTTGACATATTTGTTCATTTCAGACTAATAGACCGGATTTATCTCAAATGTTCAGGATTTTGTTCTATCAGAAAGAACATTGTTTTAATCATATAATCTTAAAAAATCTAATTAGTATTGACAGTGGAGTCTTTACCAGTGGGCCAACAATGTTTGATATAGCAAATTTAACCAATTAAAATTTACAAAAACAAGATATTATGTTTATCTGTTTATGTTGACAGGTTTTCCCTGATGGTCAGTAACCACAATTCTTGGGGAAGGGACAATAAATTTGAGATACATCTCCAACAAACAGCATTATTCTTCTGAAGGACCCAAGTACAGGAGATCATTACCTTGCCCCTGAGAAAAAATACATTTTGTTTATCTTTCACTTTTTATATTCTTAACATGGGTGATAGAGCCGAATCTTGCAAATTTGTTTGTTTCTTTAAGTAGTGATACAGAAGGGCAGTGTCGCACAACACAGAAAGTACTGTGGCATGCTAGGGATCCACTGTGCCTAAGAAGAATTTTTAGCAAAGCCCCGTAATTATCATCACAAATTTCTGCAGATGTCTTTCCAAATGATATGCCTGAAACTTCAAGTTGTTCTTATAAAATATAATGAACACAGATAGTCTTTGACATTTCAACACATTATATTAATAGGGTGATATATGGATGGAAAAGGTAAAACAAACCAAAAATAGACCTTTTTTTTTTTTTTTTTTTAAGAGAGACTTAGAAAATTACAAAAAGATTGGAAGTGTCCAATGAGCACATTCTTTCATTCTTGGGACACTACCTGAAGAATTTTGTGTATCTTGAAGTACTTTAGAATTTTGAATACACTCTTATTCCCTTTCTATTAAGAAAGTACAAAGTTGAACACAGTATATATCTTAGTCTTCTCAGGCTACTATGACAAAATGCCACAAACTGGGTGGCTGAAACAATAGAAATTTATTTTTTCACAGTTCTAGAGGCTAGAAGTCCAAGGTCAAGGTTCTGACTCATTTGGTTTCCGTTTGGTTTCCGGCATTTTTCCTGGCTGCTTGGTGTGCCTTCACATAGTCCATGTGTGTGTCTCTCTCTCTCTCTCTCTCTCTCTCTCTCTCTCTCTCTCTCTCTCTCTCTCTCTCTCTCTCTCTCTTCTTATAAGCCACAAATCCTATGAGATTAGGTACCCAATCAATATATATGCCCCTTACTCTAATTACAATCATATTGGGGGTTAGGGTTTCAACATATGAATTTAGGGAGAGGAGGATACAGTTCAGTCTATAGTAGTATAGTTGATTATTTCTTTTTCATATACATATAATATACTTTGAAAATAATTTTCATTATCTAATATAATGAATGCTTTTTGAAAATATTATAAAATGCAAACACACTTTCATTCTGTGATTTTAAATACAACACCAAACGAACTATAACTTCTTAGAGAAAATTTATTCCCTAATTTTTCATTAGTAATGTTGTATTCTTAAATCTATTTCTACTGCTGAAAATAGAGAAAATAGAGATTATGTATCACATATGTGGGTTATTCGAACACAAATTGACAAAACTAATGGAATTTTAAATACTGCAGTTTATGAATGAAATTTGTTTTCATAAAAGAATCATTTTGCAATCATGTACATACATAGGCCAATTTAAATGAAAGTGTTAGATTTTCTATTCATTTTTTAATTTTTTTATTGATATATAATATTTGTACATATTTATTGGGATGCATATGATATTTTCATACAAGCATAGAATGTGTCCTGGGCAAAACAGAGGTAGTTAGGTTATCCATCACCTCAAACATTTATAATTTCTTTCTCTTGGAAATATTTGAAATCTCTTCTAGCTATTCTGATGTATACAATAAATTGCTACTAAAAATAGTTATCCTTACTGTGCTATTGAACACTAGAACTTATTCCTTCTATCTAACTATATGTTTATAAACATTAGCCAACCTCTCTTCATCCCTCTATCCCCACCACACAAACGCATCCCAGCCTTCGGTTACTATCATTCTGCTTTCTACCTCTGAGGTCCACTTTTTTGGCTTCTACATATGAGAGAAAATGAAATATTTGTCTTTCTGTGCCTGGCTTATATGTTCATATAACATAACGATCTCCAGTTCCATCTACGTTGCTACAAATGGCAAGATGGTTTGTTATATATGATTTTTGTTATGTTTAAGTATGATTTTTCCATGCCTAATTTGTTGAGAATTTTTATCATGAAGGGATATTTATGCTTATCAAATACTTTTCATGCATCTATTTAGATGAACATATAGTTTTTGTCCTTCATTCTGTTGAGGTGATGTATCAAATTCAATTTGCAGAAGTTGAATCATCCTTGCACCCCTGGGATAAATCATGATGTATTATGTTTTTGATGTGCTGTTATTTTCAGGTGCTAGCATTTTGTTGAGGAATTTTGCATGTGTGTTTATCAGGGATACTGATTCGTAATTTTCTTTTGATGTTGTGCTTTTGTCTGGCTTTTCTAGTAGGGTAATGCTGACCTCATAGAATTACATAGTAAGAAGTCCCTCCTCCTCATTTCTTTGGAATAATTTGAGAAGAATTGGGTCAATTATTTATAAGTTTCAGATAATTCTGCAGTAAAGCCAGCCAGTCCTAGGCTTTTCTTTGCAGAGACTTTGGTCTGTTCAGGTTTTCCATTTCTTCCTGATTCAATTGTGGTAGTTTGTACATGTTCGGTAATTTATACATTTCTCCTAGGTTTTCCAGTTTGTTAGAGTAAAGGTGTTGATGGTAGTCTCTGATGATTTTGTGTATTTCTCTGATATTAGTTTTAATGTCTTTTCATTTATGATTTTGCTTATTTAGATCTTCTCTATTTTTTTCATGGTTAGTTTAGCTAACAATTTGAAAATTTTCTTTATCTTTAAAGAAATGCAACATTTTATTTCATTGATTCTTTTTATTTTTTTTTAAGGCTATCTCATTTAGTTCCATTCTGATCATTATTATTTCTTTCATTCCATTTGGGTTTGGTATGTTCTGGCTTTTCTAGTTCCTTCAGGTGCATTGTTAAGTTGTGTATTTGAAATCTTTCTACACATTTCATGTAGGTGTTGATGACTATAAACTTCCCTCTACTGCTGCTTTTTCTCTATCTCATAGATTTTGGGTTATTTTGTTTATATTTTCCTTTGTTTCAAGAATTTTTTTATTGTCTTCTTAATTTTTTTATTGACTTATTGGTCATGTAGGAGCATATTATTTAATTTCCATGTATTTGTACCATTTCCAAAGTTCCTCTTCTTAATGATTTCTGGTTTATTCCATTGTGGTCTGAGAAGATATTTGATATGATTTTATTTAAGTTTGTTGAGACCTGTTTTGTGAACTAACATGTGGCCTATCTTAGAGAATGTTTCATGTGCTATTGAGAAGAATATGTATTCTGCAGCTATTGGATAAAATGTTCTGTAACTGTCTGTTAAGTCCATTTGGTCTGAAGTGTAACATATATCCAATATTTCTTTGTTAATTTTCTTTCTAGATGATCTAATGCTGAATATAGAGTGTTGAAGTTCCCAAATATAGTTGTATTGAAGTCAGTTTCTTCAGTTAGATCTAATATTTGCTTTACATATATAGGTGCTCCAGTGTTGAGTACATATTATTTATAATTGTTATATCCTCTTCCTTAATTGATATTTATATCATTATATAATGACCTTCTTTATCTCTTCTTACTATTTTTGACTTAAAATCTGTTTTATCTGATATAACTGCAGCTAATCTTGCTAGCTTTTGATTTCTGTTTACATGGAATATCTTCTTCCATCCCTTTACTTTCAGTATATAAATGTCTTTACAGGGGAAGTGAGTTTCTTATATGCAGCATATAGTTAGGTCATGTTTTTGTTTTTGATTTTGTTTTCATTAAACCAGTCTGTATCTTTTAAGTGAGTAATTTCATCCATTTATGTTCAAGATTATTACTGATATTTGGTGAGGAGTTTTTGCTGACATTTTGTTAATTGTTTACTGATGGTTTTGTATATCGTTTATTCCTTTCTTTCTCATTGTCTATCACTTTTGTTTGGTGGGTTTTTGTTGTAACATTTGAGTCCTTTATCCCATTTGTATATTAGCTATATCAATGAATTTTATACTTTTGTATATTTCATGATGGTATGTATTGTCGTTCAGGGTGTAGGATTCTGTTAAGCATTTCTTGGAGGAATCTTGTCTAGTGGTGTTGAATTCCCTGAATTTTTGTTTATCTGGGAAAGACTTCATTTGTCCTTCAATTTTGAAAGGTAGCTTTGCTGGGTATAATAGTCATGACTGATAGTGTTTTCTTTCAGCTTTTTTAATGTATCGTTGCATTCACTACTGGCTCATAATGTTTCTGTTGAGAAACCTGCTATTTGTCTGATGAGGGTTCCCTTATGTGGTTTTTTTTTTTTTTAATTTTCTCTTGTTTTTAGAATTCTTTCTTTCTTTTTTGTTAAGTAAATGGTAAATTTTTAAGTACTCTTTTTTTATATCAGAATATTATGGGGATACAAACATTTTGGTTACATGGCTTGCTTTCATATAGCTTGAGTCAAAGTATAAGTGTGCCCATCACCCACATAGTGTACATTGTACCTGTTAGGTGTGATTTCACCCATCACCTCCTCCATCCTCCCATCTGCTTGATTTTCATTGAGTTTTACTTGCTGATTGGTTAGTTCCAATTTAATAGTGAGCACATCTGTTGTTTCTCTTTCCATTCTTGTGATACCTCACTAAGGAGAATAATCTCCAATTCTATCCGGGTTGTTACAAAAGGTATTAATTCATCATGTTTTCTTATGGCTGGGTAGTACTCCATAGCATACATATACTACACATTATTAATCCACTCATGAATTGATGGACACTTGGGTTGATTCCACATCTTTGTCATTGTGAATTGTGCTGCAATAAACATTCAAGTGCAAGTGTCTTTTTGGCAAAATGTCTTTTTCCCTTTGGGTAAATACTAAGTAGTAGGACTCCTGGATTAAATGGTAGGTCTATTTTTAGTTCTTTGAGGATTCTACATACTGTTTTCCATAGAGGTTGTACTAATTTGTAGTCCCACCAACAGTGTATAAGTGTTCCTTTCTCTCTGCATCCACATGAGCATCTCTTGTTTTTAGACTTTTTCATAAAAGCCATTCTCACTCGAGTTAGGTGATATCTCATTGTGGTTTTGATTTGCATCTCCCTGATTAATTAGAGACATTGAGCATTTTTTTTATGTTTATTGACCATTAGTCTGTATTCTTTTGAAGAGCTTCTACTCATGTCTTTTGTCCACTTTTTGATGGTGTTGTTTAATTTTTTTCTTTATGATTTGCTTGATTTGTAGATTCTGGTTATTAGCCTTTTATCAGATGTATAGCATGCAAATATTTTCTCTCATTCTGTAAGTTGTCTCTTTTCTTTGTTGGTTGTTTCCTTGGCTGTGCAGAAGCTTTTTAATTTAATGAAGTCCATTTATTAATTTTTGCTGTTGCTGTGATTGCCATTGAGGTCTTCTTGATAAATCCTTTTCTAGGCTGATACTAGGAGAGTTTTTCCAATAATTTCTTCTAGAATTCTTATAGTTTCATGTCTTAGGTTTAAGTCTGTTATCCACCTTGAATTAATTTTTGTGAGAGGTGAGAGATAAGGATCCTGTTTCAACCTCCTACATGTGGCTATCCAATTTTCCCAGCACCATTTATTGAATAGAGCTACTTTTCCCCAGTGTAGATTGTTGTCTGTTTTGTTTAAGATTAGATAGAATTATGTGAGTGTTTTTATATCTGGGTTCTCTGTTCTGTTCCCTTGGTCTATGTATCTATATCTGTGCTAATATCATGCTGTTTTGGTTACTATGGCCTTGTAGTATAGCTTGAAGTCTGATAAAATGATGCCTCCTGGTTTTTTCCTTTTGCTTAAAGTTGTTTGGCTATTTGGACTGCTTTCTGATTCCATACAAAGTGTAGAATTATTTTTTTCTAGACATTGGTATTTTGATGGGGATTGCATTGAGTCTGTAAATTACCCTGGGTAGTATAGACATTTTAACAATGTTGATTCCGCTGGTCCGTGAGCATGATATGTTTTTCCATTTGTTTACATCCTCTGCAATTTCCTTCTTCAGTTATTTGTAGTTCTCCATGTAGAGATCCTTCCCCTTCTTGGTTAAATATATTCCTAGATATTTCATTTTCTTTGTTGCTATTGTGGGAAGTATTGAGTCTTTGATTTGATTCTTGGCTTCACTGTTATTGGTATATAGAAATGCTACTGATTTGTGTACACCGATATTGTAACCTGAGTCTCCACTGAAATTATTTATCAATTCCAGTAGTCTCTTGATAGAATCTTTGGGGTTTTCTAGATATATGATCATATTGTCAGCAAAGAGTGATAGTTTGACCTCCAGAGCAATCAAGCAAGAAAAGGAAATCAAGAGTATCCAAATAGGGAAAGAGTAGAATTATTTCTTTGTTTTTAAGTTTTAACAGTTTGATTATAATATGCCTTGTAGAAGACTTTTTGGGTTGCTCTTTTGGGGGAATATTTAAGCTTCTTATATCTGGATGTCAATATTTCTTGCAAGACTTGGGAAGCCCTCAGCTATTATTTTGTCAAATAGTTTTCTATGCCTTTTTCCATCTCTTCTCCTAGAACACTCAGAATTTTAATATCATTGTTTCATGGTGTTTTGTATGCCCTGTAGGCTTTCTTTATTCTTTTTTTTTCTTCCTTTTTGTTTTAATTGTTCAGTTCCAGAATTTTGGTTTGATACTTTATTGCAATATTCATCTCTTTGTTCAATTTCTCACTCAGATTATGAATTTTTTTGATATCTTTGTATTGTTTATGTTCTCTTGTATTTCACTGATCTTCTTTTACACTAATACTTTGAAGTTTTTTTCATTTTATATATTTATTTATTATTGGCACATGGTGGATAAATATTGCATTTTTTTAGAAGTATCATGTTTTCTTGCTTTTTCATGTTTCTTGATCCTTACATTGATATTTATGCCTCTGGTGTAAAAGTCACTTCTTCCAATTTTTTTAATTAGCTTTCATAGGGAAAGACTTTTTCTTGTAGATATACTTATAGTGTTGGTTGTATAGGGCATTTTAGCTTTGATTCTGAGTACATGAAGTAGTGTAAACTTTGCGCGATTTCTTTAGTTGTAATCAGCATCAGTGGTGTCTCACTGTTCCCTCAGTGGCTTAGGCTATAGCTGTCAGTGGAGACTGTGGTGCAGCTTTGCTGGGCACAGGGCCACCCAGTAGGCCAATCCTTGGGCCCCAGTGGTGGCAGGAGCAGGATGAGCATGCCTATTTCTGGGCGTTCAGGCTGCATACATAGCCACTGGTGGTAGTGGGTGCAGGGGGTAAATTCTTGGGCCTCTAGGTGGCTTATTCAGGTGCTGGTAGTGGCAGCAGTGGGCTGGGCTGGCAGGTGGGTCATCAGGCCTCTAAGTAGTATGCATAGCATCAAAGATAACAGTAGTAGTGGCAGGACAATCCTCAGGCTCCTAAGTGACACAAGCTGATGCCAGTGGTGGTGCAATGGGATGAGTGGAACATTTCCTAGGCTCTTAGTTGATGCCTGTGGGTGAGTACTGACAGTGGTGGTGGCAGCAGACTGGATGGGCCCATCCTTAGGCCTCCAGGACAAGTGGAAGTGCACAGGCATAATGTTGGTGGACAGGGAGAGGCAATCCCCAGGGCCCCACATGGTGTGCTTGGGCATTAGCAGCAGGTGGGCTGAACTTACTGCAGACCTCCTGATGGTGTGTATGTGCACTAGGAGTGGTAGGCAGGGTGGGTTGATCCCCAGGCCACCAGGTGGTGCACTTGAGCACTGGGGCTAGGGGTATGGGAGCACTGGTGGAGTGGGCTTGTCCTCAGGCCGCCTGATAGTATACATGGTGCAGGCTGTTGTGGTAGGCAGGACTATCTCCAGTCCCTCTGACAGTGTGGTCAGGCACTGGTGGCAGTTGGCTGGGTCTGATGTCAGGATGCACATACACTCCTGTGGCAATAGGAGGAGCAAATCCCCATGCCTCACACTGCCATGCTCGGGTTGCAATGGTGGCAGAGAGCAGAGCAAGGCTTTCCTTAAGCCCCAATACAGCATCTGGGCAGACTGATCCTCAGACCCAGTGAAGGCACAGGCAAATTCATGGTGGCCCTGCTATTGGAGTGGTTATTGTCAGTGGCAGCAGCCCCAGGCAGACAACTCCAAAGGTCCTAGGGAGCACACACTGCAGCTCCCTTTGTTCCAGGGACAGCTCTCCAATGTGGTGCACTACCCTATCCCTGAGATGTAGAACATTGTGTAGGGTAGAGTGAAGGGTACTCCACATTGCTGCAGGCCTCTGAGTGGATGTGGGGGTATGTGAGTGTGGCTCTAGGGATGTGGAGATGCATGGGCTATTGAGTCCCAGGGCAGGATGCATTTTGGTGGGGTCTGAGCACTCAAAATGGTGGTCTGCTATATCTGCTTGGGTCATAGGGAGTTTGTGGGACCCAACACAGAATTCCTTCAAGGAAGAATGCCATCATGTAGACTGCAGGCAACTCCCTGAACTAGTCTCAGAGCCCATGAGAGCCAAGGGGCTCCTCTCCAGACAATAATTATTTTAAATTATTTACTAAAATATTTTAGTAGTCAAATTTTAAATGTAAGAAATTATATTTTAGGGACAATAGTGTCATGACACCATCAGCTTCTCTATCGCTCCTACATTTATGTTAATACACAATAAATGCTAATTTTCAGCTGTAGTTGGTAGGGGAATGATTTATTTTCTGGCTACTTAATTTTTCTTAAGCCATATTTCCCATTCTCCATAAATCCTTACATTTTCATTAAGATGTAATAAATCAAAGGTAGACTCATTCACTGTATCAAAGATGATTTATCATGGATACTATCTAACATAGTTTTAAATTTTTCTGTTTTCAAGAAATTTATGTTACAACTTTTAATTTAGTTACACTGGATAAGAAGAATTAAAAAACGCAACTTTTTAAAAATTCTAGTGGCCTAAATGGCATTAAACAACTAAAAAGAATATAGAATTGTTAAAGTTTACTTTGTTTAATATTATGACTCCAAGTACTTATATTGTTTTATAATTATGATATCTAATATTATAATTCTGTCTTATTAAAATATTTCTAAGCATTTGTACATTGTAAATACAAATGTTTTGCCAGCTGCAGCAGCACATATACTAAAACCGGAATAAAAGAGAGAAGATTAGTATGACCCCTGTGCAAGGATGACTGCAAATTCATGAAGTATTGCATATGTTTTGTTTATAAAATGTTTTCACAAGCTTCATGGTAACCTCAAATCAAAAAAACCTACAAAAGATACACTAAAAATAAAAAGTAAGACATTAAAACACACTACCTGAGAAAATCACTTTTAATAAAGGAAAACAGAAAGAATGTAAGAAAGAGAGGACTACAAAACAACCAGAAATCAAATAGCACTATCGCAATAGTAAGTCTTTACCTACCAATAATAACATTGAATGTGAATGGACTAAACTCTAATCAAAAGACATAGAGTAGTTGAATGGATTGAAAAAACAAGAGTGAACTATATGTTGAGTGCAAGAAACATACTTCACTTACAAAGACACACAGAGGGAAAATCAAGGGATGGAAAAAAATGTTTCGTGCAAATGGAAACCAAAAAAGGCAAGAGTAGCTATGTAGATATCAGATAAAATAGATTTTAAGGAAGAAACTTGAAAAGACAAAGAAGATCATTCTATAATGAAAAGGGGGTTAACTCAGCAAGAGGATATAACAATTCTTAATATATAGGCACCCAACACTGAAGCACGCAGATATACAGAGCAAATATTATAAGAGCTAAAGAGAGAGATAGGCTCAAACACAGCAATTGTTGGAGAATTCAGCACTCCACTTTTAGCATTGGACAGATTATTCAGACAGAAAATCACCAAAGAAACATTGGGCTTAATCTGTGCTAAAGACCAAATGGACCTAATAGATATTTGCAGATTGTATCAGCCAACACATGCAGAATACTTGTTTTTTTCCTCTGCACTTGGATCATTCTCAAGAATAGACCATATATTAGGCCACAAACAAGTCTTTAAAAATTTTTAAACAATTGAAATCAAACCAAATATTTTCTCTGACCAAAATGGAATAAAACTAGAGATCAATAAAAAGGGGGACACTGGAAAATATATAAACACATGGAAATTAAACAATATGCTCCTGAATGAAGAGTAGGTCAATGAAGAGATTAAGAAGGAAATTTTAAAAATTTCTCAAAACAAATGAAAATGAAAATACAACATATAAAAACCTATGAAATATAATAATAAGAGGAAAAACAATAATAAGAAGAAAGTTTATAGCAATAAGTTCCTACATCAAAAAAGTAGAAAAGCTTAAGATAAACAACTTAATGATGCATCCCAAAGAACTAGAGAAAGAAGAGCAAACCAAACCCCAAATTACTAGAAGAAAAGAAATAATAAAGATCAAAGCAGAACTAAATGAAATTGAAACAAAAAATATAAAATGTCAATGAAATGAAAATTTGGTTTTTTGAAAATATAAACAAAATTGACAGACCTTTAGCCAGACAAAGAAAAAAGTAGGGAAGAACCAAATAAATAAAAACAGAGATGAAAATGGAGACATTACACCAGACACTGCAGAAATCCAAAGGAGCATTAGTGACTACTGTAAGTAGCTATATGCCAATAAATTGGAAAACCTGGAAAAAATGGATAAATTCCAGTGCAGATGTCTTTATCGTAATATATTTTGGGAAATCAGCTCACTACAAATTGTGACTGTAAACATTGTACTGTAAATGTTTTGTAGTTTTCCCCCAATAAAATTTTAGGAAGAAAAAATAAAATAAAGGTTGTAAAAAAAAATGGATACATTCCTAGACATATACAGCCTACCAAGATAAAAGTTGGCAGAAATCCAAAACCTGTATAAATCCATAACAAGTAATAAGATAGAAGCAATAATAAAAAGTATCCCATCAAAGGAAAGCCCAGGATCAAATGGCTTCACTGCTGAATTCTGCCAAGCACTCAAAGAACTAATACCTACTTAAACTATTCCAAAAATTTGAGGAGGAGGGATTACTCCTTAACTCATTCTATGAAGCCTGTATCACCCTAATACCAAAACCAGACAAAGAAACAACAACAACAACAACAAAAAACTATAGCCAATATCTCTGATGAATATAGATGCAAAAATCCTCAGCAAAATACTAGCAAACCAAATTCAGCAACACACTAAAAAGATTATTCATCATGATCAAGTGGGATTCATCCCAGGGATGCAAGGATGGTTCAACACATGCAAATCGATCAATGTGATACATCATATCAACAGAATGAAGGGCAAGATCCATATGATCATTTTAATTTGATGCCGAAGAAACATTCAATGAAATTTGGCATCCCTTCATGGTAAAAACTCTCAAAAAACTGGGTATAGATGGAACTTACCTCAGCATTATAAAAGCCATATACGACAGACCCATAGCTAGTATCATACTAAATGAGGAAAAACTGAAAGCCTTTTCTGTAAAATCTAGAACAAGTTGAATAACCACTGTTATTCAACATAGTACTGGAGGTTCTAGCTAGAGCAGTCAGATAAGAGAAAGAAATAAAAGACATCCAATTTGGAAAGGAGGAACTCAAATTATCCTTGTTTGCAGATGATACTTATATCTAGAAAAACCTAAAGACTCCACCAAATACTATTAGAACTGATAAACAAATTAGTGAAGTTGCAGGATACAAAATTAACCATACAAAAATCAGTAGCATTTTATATGCCTACAGTAAACAATCTGAAAAAGAAACAAAGAAAGTAATCCCATTTACAATAGCTACAAATAAAATACAATACCTAGGAATAAACTTAACAAAAAACTAGAAAAAAATTGATGAATGAAATTGAAAGGACACACACAAAAAATGGTAAGGTATTCCATGCTCGTAGATGGGAAGAATCAATATTGTTTAAATATTCCTACTACCCAAAGCAACTTATAGATTCAGTGTAATCCCCATCAAAATACCAATGTCATTCTTGACAGAAACAGAAAAAAAAAATCCTAAAATTTATATGGTACCACAAAAGACCCTAAAGAGCCAAAGCCATCCTGGACAAAAGCAAGAAAACTAGAGAAATAACATGATCTTATTTCAAATTATACAGAATTGTAGTGCCTAAAATAGCATGGCACTGGCACAAAAACAGACACATAGACCCATGGAACAGAATAGAGAACCCAAAAATGAATCCACGAATGTACAGTGAACCTATCTTTGAAAAAGTTGCCTGGAAAATACAGTAGAGAAAGGATAGTCTCTTCAATAAATGGTGCTGAGAAAACTGGATATCCATATGCAGAAGCATGAAACTAGATCCTTATTTCTCACCATATATAAAAATCAAATAAAAATAGATTAAAAGCTTAAAATCTAAGATCTGAAACTATGATCCTGAAAATACGCTTCAGGATATTGGTCTGGGCAAGGATTTCTTGAGTAATACTCCCAAAGAGAAGGCAACCAAAGCAAAACTGGACTAATGGATCACATCAAACTAAAAAGCTTCTGCATAGAAAAAGAAATAATAAAAAAAGTGAAGAGACAACCCACAGAATGGGAGAGAATATTTGCAAACTATCCATCTGACAAGAGATTAATAACTATAATACATAAAGAGCTACAACAACTCAATAGCGAAAAAATCTATTAATACTGTTTAAAAAAATGGGCAAAGAATTTGCATAGATATTTCTCAAAAGAAGACATACCAGTGGCCAACAGGTATATGAAAAAATGCTTAACGTCATTCATTTGTCATCAGAAAAATCCAAATCAAAACTACAATGAGATATCATCTTATCCCAGTTAAAATGACTTTCCTCAAAAAGATAGGCATTAATGAATGCTGGTGAGGAAGTGCAGAAAGGGGAACTCTCATACACTGTTGGATGGAATGTAAATTAGTGCAACTACTGTGGAAAACAGTGTGGAGGTTTCTCAAAAAATTGGAAATAAAACTACCATATGATTCAGCAATCCCACTGCTGGGTATATATCCAAAAGAGGAGAAATCATTATTTCAAAAAGATATCTGCACTCCCACATTTATTACAGCACTATTCACAAGAGCCAAAATTTGGAATCAACCTAAATGTCTATCAACAGATAAATTGATAAAAAATTGTGTGTATATATACACACACACACACACACACACACACACACACACACACACACACACAATGTAATATTATATTTCCTCAAAAAAGAATGAAATCCTGTCATTTGCAACAACCTGGATGGAATTGGAGAACATTATGTTAAGTGGAATAAACAAGCACAGAAAGACCAATCTCACATGTTCTCACTCATGTGTTGTAGCTAAATATTAAGAAAAAATTGATTTCATGGAAATGGAGAGTAGAATGATGGTTACCAGCTGGGAAGGGCAGCCAGAGGAGAGGAGAAAGGGGGGATGGTTAATCAGAGCAAAAATATAATTAGATAGATAGAATGAACAATATGTGATCACACAACATAGTGACTATAATCAATAATAAGTTAGGGTATATATTTAAATAACTAAAACTGTAGAATTGGAATATTTCTATTACATAACACAAAGAAATGATAAGTACCTGGGGTGATGGATACTTCAGTTACCCTGATTGGATGAATTTACATTGTATGCCTATATCAAAACAACACATGTACCCTGTAAATATATACCTATGATAATTAAAAATTTAAATAAATAAATACAAATGCTTAAAGATTGTAGTATTTTTATAAAATTATGTAACATATGTGTTATTAGTATTTGTATTAACTGTCAATCCACTTTCTTATTTACTTAATTTTTTAAAGTTCTTCATAATTTTTAAGAATTACTAATTATTTTAATAATTTCTCTTCTAATAACACATAGGATTAGTAAATTTCAACATATAAAACACATAATGAGGTTTTGTTCTTTTTCCACTTGGGGTTATCTAGAATGCTTATCGTTTTATGACTGTCATTATTTTGATATTAACAATAAGTCACAATGACATGCCTTATTTATACTATGAACATTATAATGATCATTAATATGATGGCCATGCACTTATTGACTGTAATTATCCTAAGTTCAGAAATTCCAGAAATGTGCTTAAATGGGCATTCAACAGCTTGTCTTTCCAAAGGTCAAATTTCTATCTGACGCCAAAGAGAAAATTTGGCAAAATTCAAGGGTCAAAGATGGACTTTAGAATATCCCTAGTAGGTATTATTATTCCTTTTTTACAGGTAAGGAAATTGAAGTTATTAAGTGGCAAATCTAAGTGTAAAATTAAGGAAATAAAATTTCTTTCCTTTGCATGTATCTAATGAGCATGAATAATTATAGCCTAATAAAAAATCCCTTTTTCTTCCATCAAGAAATTCTGTATGAACTGTATTAGTAATTCTTTCAGCCAAAGTATATCAGGCCATTCATTGACTTAACAAAATTTTTGGCATACCTTTTTAAAAGGAAGGCAGTATTCAAGGTACTAGAAATATTGCAGCAAACAGAACAATGTCCCCACTTTCATGAAACATATTTTGCTAAGAAATGACAGGCAATAAACAGTGGGCCAATAAATATGTAATGAGCTGAGAAGAAAACAAGGTAAAGCAATGGTTCAAAGAGTGGAAAGGTGTTCTATTTTAACTTAATGGTTATAAAATTATCTTTGATAAAGTGACCTTTGAACAGAGACCTGAGCAAAACAAGGGGCAACTTTTAAATCTTTAATATAGAAGTTGTCTCTAAAGGTGAAAATGGGATATGTCCTACTCTTTTATTTATGAACTGCTTTAGGAATGATTCAGGGAGAGAGATGCCATTGAGGCAAGATCGTTGTTGTGGTTGCTTTAATTTAGTTTAGTTTTGTTCAGAGCATTAGATCCCTTTAGGATGAAATTTACATAAACATAAGCAATATGTGATATTTTTGTACTTTGAAATTCCTAAGTATTTTTAAAGTGAAGCATGAATAGTGACAACTCTATTTCTTTTTCAATACACAATACAAATTCATCACCTAATTAATGACATATAGATTTAAACTCTCAGATTCAAAGAGTTTGAAATTCAAATCAACCACATTGGTGTCACGGAACATAGGAATTATGCTAACAAAAAACAGAAAAGTATTGAATCAGGAGCTCTTGAACTAATAAATGTCTGACATAAGCTGAAGGCAAAATGTAAACATCACAGAATCCCAGCTCTATCCTGAGGCATATACATACATATAAAATCCAGAATATATCGCAAGAATATTTTTAAAATATCTGTAATATTCTCTTTCTTCCCTTCTGTCGTCTGTAAGAAAAACAAAGTTAAATTCTGATTGATACTGTTCCTATGAATTAACTCATTCATTATTCTGTGTTTATTGAGCTATTACAAATGTTGACTATCTAGTTAGCTATAAGAAAATTTAAGAGGCAACATTTTAGGCACTATGTTTATTTCTAAGGATATACACATGATTAAATAGAATTCTTATTCTTTTGAGAGTTTATAGTATTTAGTGGGTAAGTCTTTAATGGTAAGACAGTCTTTAATGGGTAAGATAATATTTAAATTAATTAAAATTGAAATATGGTAATATGATGACTTTTAAAAAGCAAGTGCTAGATTATTAGCCCAGAGAGGGGAGTTTTTAACTCTCCATGGAAAAGCCAAAGATGGATTTCCAGAGCAGTTCATACTTAGAAACTGTACTCTTGAAGAATAATAAGGAATTCTTTATACAAATAAAAATGGAAATGGAGATATCAGCAGAGGGAAGATCTTCCAGGCATGGAGATGATACAGTGTTTCACCTAAAATGTAAAGTTTGTGCATAATAATCTCATAGGGCAAGTATCAAATCAACACAAATAGGTATGACATGCTAACACATGTGAATTTTATCCTAAACTTGTTAAGGAAACTTTTAAGTGTTTTAAGGAAGTGTCATGTTGATACATCCTTGCCAACACTTGATATTTCAACTTTTTTTTAACTTTAGCCTTTCTAAAGGGTGTATAGTGATGTGTAACTCTACATTTCTTATGTATTTCCCTAGAGACTGGTGTTAACTATTTTTTATGTGCTTATTCGACATATGCATCACTTTTCTTTGTGAAGGACACATTTTTAAAATTAGTTTGTTTGTCCTCTTCTTAGTAAGGTGTAGGAATTCTTTATACATTCTAGACACAAGTCCTTTGTTTGCATGTTATAAAAATTTTCTCCTGCTCTCTGATGCCTTTTCATTTTTACACCATTGTTGTTCTTAGAGTAAATATTTTTAATTCTGATAAAGTCTACTTTACCAATTTTTTTATGATTTATACATATAAATTAGGAAATCTTTCCATACCTCAATGTCACAAAGATTATTTTCTAATTCTTTCATCTGGAAGTTTTATAGTTTAAGATTTTCCACTTAGGACAATTATTGATTTTGGGTAAATTTGGGTATGGTGTGAGGTAAGCTTCTATGTACAGAACAATACAGATATCATGTTGTTACAGCACCATTTGTGATAAAGCGTTTCTTCTTCCCATTGAATGACATTGGCAGTTTTGTCAAAAATCAATTGACCAAATACATGTGGGGCTATCTCTGAGTTCCTTATTTTGTTCCATTGACCTATTATATATATCTAGCTTTTGTTAATTTCAAACCACCTTAATTGTACTAACTTCCAAAAATTGTTTTCTCTATTCTAAGTCTCTTGAACTTCTAGAAAATTTAAGAATCCAGCTTGTCAATTTCTAACAAAAAAACCTGCTAGAATGTTATTAATATCTATAGCTCAATTTGGGTTTGATTGGTATCTTCCAATCCGTGAAAATGGTTAATTACCCCATTTCTCTAGGTCTTCTTCAATTTCTTTGAATAATCATTTGCAATTTTCAGTGTAGAAATCTTATTATAGATAACTTTTTAGATCTCTCCTTAGTATTATATTATTTTTGGTGCCATTACAGATGAAATTGGTTTTATAATGTTTTTTGTTAATAATAAATAAAAATGCCATTGATTTTTGGATCTTGGGCTTGCAGCCTCAACTTCCCTACATTAATATATCAGTTATAATATTTTTTGTAGATTGGAATTTTCAAAGTAAATAATTATTACATAAAATTAAAGACAGTTTTACTTCTCCCTTTCCAATGTATATGTTTTGTTCCTTTTTCTTATTTTATTATAAGCAAAAATGTCCACTTCAATATTCAAAGGATGAAGGAAAGAAAGCTTCCTTGCCTTGTAATTGATCCTTTATTTTGAAGAAATTCTTTTAGCATTTATTGTAGAGATGGTCATACAGTGACAAATCATCTTCATTTTTATTTACCTAATTTTTTTTCCAAATTTTAACTTTATTTCTTAAAGATACAGTTGCTGTTGCTAGGTATAGAATTCTATTGGCAGATTTATTCTTCTAAGCTCTTTAGAAATGTGCCACCATTCTCTAGCCTTCATAGTTTCTAATGAGAAATATATAGATTTCCAAATTTTTTTTTCTGTATTATATAATGTGTCATTTTTTTTGTGACTGCTTCAAAGCCTTTTTTCTTTATCTCAGAATTTTAGTGACTTGATTATGCTGTCTCTATATATGGTTTTATTTGAATGTATCCTGTTATAGGTTTGCTAAACTTCTTTAATTTGTATTATTTGGGTCTTTCAAAAAATATGGGAAGTTTTCAACATTATTTCTTCAGTCATTTCTTATACATTATCCTTTCCATCATCTCTTTTGTAAAATTACTGTTTTCCCATGGTGATGAATAAGTGTCTTGTGGAATATACTTTGAGACTATATAAATATCTTGTGTCTCCTCTTACTTTCACCCACTAGTTTTAGCATCTGTTAATGATTCTTGCTTACAACAAGTACCACCGAGGTGTTAGCCAAGTGGTTTTAGCCAAATGGTGATTTTCTTTTTTCATTATTTTTCCATATTTTTAAAGTGTTAAGTCCAATTGAAATGCAAACTAATTTGTTGTGAAAGAAAGTAGATCGGTTTTCTGGGGGGACAACAAGGAGACAGGAGTGGCAGCATTATCAAGAGGCACAGGGAACTTATACAGGAGCTGGATGTGTTCACTATCCTGATTGTGGTGATGGTTTTCTGGTTGGATACCTGTGGCACAAGTTACCAAATTGCACACTAAACATTTGAAGGTTATTGTATGCTAATTACACGTATGTAAATCTGATTTTAAACAATCCAGCTGGAATTTTTCATATACCTTACTTCTCCTTCACCTAGTCCTGATTTACAGAAATTGTTTTTCACAAAAGTCTTCATTTTATCAAAATTATATTAAATGATTACTATTATAAATATATATTTTATAAGACAAAGTATAATAGTTCCCAGCATTTTGGGAGGAAAAAATGATGGTGCAATAGAGGAAAAAAGAGAAAGGAAATCAGTTATTAAAATTGAGATTTGAGGGCAGCAAGAACTAAAAATGCATGTTGTTGTTTGAAAAATTGTGCCTTTGGTTTTGTATTTGAGTATGCATAACCCTAGGAGGAAAAGATGGAATGAGTTTTGAGTTTTGGAAGTTAAGGAAACTGGATTCCGAGCCCAACAGTGACAGAAAGTAAGTGTTCATCATTAAGCTCATTATTTTATACCCTCTGTAAAATGAGATTAAATCTGATGCTCTCAGAGGGGTTTTTCTCCTTTATTCTAAAACTATTTGATCTGTGACTCTTGGATAAAATTTATAATAGTCAGGAGCTCAAAAGTAATTCCATGAGCCTCTAACGTAAACACTTTATTTATGTCCAGCCAATTCAATTACATAACCCTTTATGAACATCATGCTGAAGAAAACCACTTACTGGCTCATTATAATGAATAATAGTTTCTCTTAAAAAATATCCTACTAAAAATGTATGTTGTAAAAGAATGATAAATTTCAGTTACTCTAAATTGTGAATAGCAAATCTTTCATTGAGCCTAATACTCAATTTATCAACTCCATTTGGTCATATTAAATATGCATTCATACATGTGAAAGGAAAACAATCCGCTTAAACTCATTAAATATCACAAAACATGTAAGGTATATTATCATAAACTTTAGATTATTGCTATGAAATAAAATAAAATATGAGAGTTTTATACATTGAAAAGAATACATGGATAGACAGTATCTATCTTTGTTTCTTTCACTAGGAATTATATTGTGAGTGCTGAAGAAAAATTATTCAGTGTTACTTGTTAAAGCACAGTAAGAAAGACTTGATTGAGGACCAGTGTGATAGGTATAGGAATACCTGAAATGGGATTTTGTGATGGGAGAAAAGAGACTGGGCTCAACTCTGAATACAGCATTCTAAATAAGAATTTATTGTCCAAAGAACAGGGTTGGGAATCAGAGGATGGAAAATTACTAAGAGGAAACATCAGGGGTAAGGGAGATTCTGTCTAAACCCACCTAACAGGATTCTTGCTGAAGACAGGCCAGGGTAATAGGCGTCACCGGGGGATGGTAGAGGCTTAGGAACCTGATCAGATGGTGGTGATCAGATAACCAGGGTGGGGGTCCTTGTTAAACTGACTTAGCAGGGTTCTTTGCTAAAACTGGGTTTACAAGAAAATGCACTGAAGGGATAAGGAGAAGATTCAGGAGCCTGACTAAATTTTGGTCAAGCAGAGAATTTTTGTCATGAGCAAAAAATAGTGTTGTGAAAGCATAGTGGAAGGAAATGGAATCAAACTGATAGAAAAGTCTCTAAAGCTTACCTCTTAGCTATAGAAACACTATCAAAATGATGACTTTTAACAATTTTTGGTGAAATCATTTTGAAATAACTAAGTTTAATTTAGGAAATGAGTCACTACTATTATTTTTTAAAAAGAAAATAATTCTTCAAAATGAGACTGCATTAAGCATCTAAAAAGTAATCATTGCATGCAGGCTGTGCACAGCTTGCACTCTGGCAAATTTGTAAGAATTAAATGCTGGACTGTTCGACTACTTCCAAAAATCAATGAGAATGGGGGGTCACAGCCGAAGAGCACAGCAATTTTTGTGCATGGATGGACAATTATATGCTTAAAGGAAATGTTTAAATGTTCCATTCTCCTTACGGAAATCTGGGCTTCAGAATTCTCACTACCTTTAAAAGAAAATTATTTCCTTTGAAAAACAGCACTTTGAAAGATTTTCATGACTGTGAACTGGCATTAGAAGAAACCAGCTCATTCTATGGATATTTACATAACACTTACTACATAATAAGAAAATAAACAGGGTAAACCATAAGAAGGCAAAGGAAGTGAAAGATAAGAAAGGGACAATACTGAAAGGAAAAAATAAAATAGTGTAACAGAAAAAAGAATTATCCAGGCTTGTAAAAAATCTATTATCTATTGCTTCAGACAAACATTTTGGAAACATAAATGTTCAATGAGTATTTAAAATATCCAACTCTCAGTTACCCCACAGAAAATTATGTATTTCCAAGCTAAACCAGTCCTTGAGGTTTTTATGTCAATTGTTTTAAAAGAATGAGAAAAGTAAATTCATTGAATATTTTATATACATTCTACTAAATCTATTTGGACCAATCTATCCTAAGAATTGGCTCAATTAATTGATTCTATAAATGCCTAGACATAAATTGTTACCATTCTGCTGTCAATAATTTTAGTCATTTTAGAACTTCTCAGAATGTTTAACAAAAGTGGGGGTGAGGCTAGAATAGAAATGAAACTCAAACTAGTCAATTGTATTTTATTTAGTATGTCTGGCAAAAATAGTTTAGAAGACAAAGGAGATTATGAATTAAAATTGCACTTTTATTACATTTTTCTGGAGTTTCACTATCAATATCATCTTTTCCTTCTATAACTAGTGAAAATGTGTAGCTGTGGTTGTCTCTAAAGCAGTAAAGTAGCCTCCGCTTGTTAGCAGTTTCACTTTCCTCATTTCAGTTACCCCCAGTTAACTGTGCTCCCAAAATAGGTGAGCACAGTACAATAAGCTATTTTGAGAGAGAGAGACAACATTCACATAACTTTTATTATAGTATATTGTTATAATTGTTCTATTTTATTATTAGTGTTAATCTCTTACTGTACCAAATTTATAATTTATACTTTATCATACCTATGTATGTATAGAAAAAAACAAAGTATACATAGCGTTTGGTACACTATTTGTGGTTTCAGACATTCACTGGAAGTCCTGGAATGTACCCCCTGAAGATAAAGGGGGACCACTGTATTCAACATGCATGTGTTATTTCAGTTATATACTGGACCAGAATGAAATTATACAGTACAATTGTATCCATAATAAATGTGGAACAGATTTACTTTTATAATATCTGAGACCACTTATTGAGTTTCAGACTTATATGATATCCATTAGTCTAGGTAAGTACCAAAGTGAACCAAAACACACATGCATTAGTCTACTATCTCAGGACCATTAAGAGGCTCTGGTGCTTTTCACAGTCATTCCAGACATCACCCCACGCACCTACCCCTAACTTCCCAACTCCAGAGCTTCTTCTCATCTTCTTCACAATCCCCACTGAAGTGTTTCAGCACAGTTTCTCCTCTTAACAAATCCCAGAGTGCATCTGTCATAGCTATTAGTCAGCAAAATGTTTACTAAGCACCCACCCATTGTGTAGAATGGATTGCCCCAGTATTTAAGTAAAGAGCTAGAATTAGGTCAAAGAAAGCAGCAGTGTTTTTTTTTTTTTTAAAAAAAAACCTTTTTAGTGGTTGCTTGTATTTTCTCTCTTCTTCTAGAGCAGTGTAGCTGTTTATTCACAAGAAAGGCAATTTCCCCTTATTGAACCTGACATTGGTATGAGCCAGCTATTTGCAATATACTTCATACTCTGGTTTTCATTTCTTTTTCTCCTGTACAGTATTTTCTAGAGGCTTTGAAGTACATCTCAATAATGGTTTGTCCCACTATAAGAGAAAATATTTTTACTCTACTTTTGAATTTACTGCTTTATTTCAAGAGCATTAAAAATGTGTAATGACCAGACTCCAGATGTATGTAATTGTAGCTCAAAATGTATGTAGCCTAAAATGAATGATACTGTGAACTGAGGTGTTTAGAGACTCAAATTGAAACATAACTCTCAAATGTGCAAAAGCCAACTTCAGATAGGCATATTACACTCAATAGCTACTCTTATGACATGAGACATTATTAGACTAATTAAAATTAATACCTCTCAAGGCTTTCTTATAACTGTATAGAAAAGAAACAGTGTTATCATATACATATATATTCATCTTCCAAGCTGAGTATATATATTCATTTTTTATGAAGAGAAAACAAAAGGAAAATAATTAAGTTATGTAAATATGAGGCAGAAACATATTTTTGTTAACATTGTCTCAGATTATCAGAGTGGATTTGAGGGATTTTTAAATATAAAATACAATGTGAAAGTTAGTGCTTTTATTTTTAAAAAAATATTCTCCTGCTATATTCCCCATACAACAAAAGCAACCTACAAAAATTAAAATAAACACAATACATGGCAAAATATCCAAAGTAAAAGTGACTAAGGAAGAGCTTCTGCTCTCAGACAATCATGGGGTAACCAAAGTGCCTCTCCTGTTGAGGACAGGCTGGGATTTTGGCCAAGAGGTTGATTAGCAAGACTTATGCTGCTGACCTACTGCTTGGACTTGAGTATTGGATGCACTTGATAACAAGCCAGCTGTGAGTCTTTCAGAATCCAGATGGCAGTGATTGTTTGCCTGTATAATAACATGTAAAGCGTATTAAGAAATACAATCAACTGTGAAGTTACATATCACAGGTGCATTAGTTTGCTAGGACTACTGTAACAGTACCACAAACCGAGTAGCCTAAAACAACATAAACTTATTGTCTCACAGTTCTAGAGCTTGAAGTTCAAGATCAAGGTGTTGGCAGGGCCATCCTCCCTCTGAAGATGCTAGGGAAGGGTCTGTCCCAGGAGTCTGTCCTAACTTTTGGTAATTCCTTGGTTTATAGCAATATAACTCCAATCTTCACATTGTGTTCTGTGTGTGTGTGTGTGTGTGTATGTATGTATGTCTGTATCCAAATTTCTTTCTTTCACGAGGACACCAGACATATTGGGGCCCACCTTACTCTAGTATGACCTCATTGTAACTTGCAACAAAATATGAATGTTTTCCTACAAGCAAAAATTATAGACAGATAAAAATTAATGTATTCTTATACCTAGACATGGAACAGTATCTGTAAGTCTCATATTATTCATGTATAAATCAAATGGTATGTATAGTAAGCAAAATGCAGGCCAATTTTTCTCATGAAATTCCATTTTTTTGGAAACAGCCATGTATTGCAGATAAGCAGCAATAATGATTTCAAAAGCTACTTTATATGATTTCCAAGATTTCTAATTCAGTGCCTTATCTATTTAAGAAAAAAATTGACCTCCAAATGTGCTTTTATTGAGGATTGATGGAATTTCTGTTTACTAGGACAGTTACTCAATATTTTGAGAGCACAAAGAAAGCCAATCTGAAATTGGCTGAAAGCTATTGCTTTTAGAACAAAAATGATATAATTAACTCATTGTCACTTTGTCTGATGATTTCCTAACTGAAAAATCTCTGTAAAATGACTTTTATCAGGATGAAAAAAGAACCCTCTCCCTTTTATAAATAATTTTAGCAAGAATTGTAGATAGACTTTAAAGTTTACACCTGTGATGTATATTTTATACCTAGGCAACATTAAAGGGAAAATAAAGCACTATTGATTTTCGATTTTATTGTACTTGTATATTTTTTCCTATGTCTTTAGTTTCAAAAGGCTTAGAGAGCAAAGTTGCCAATTCTGCAGATTAAGAAGGGCCTTTTAAAATATGTATGATCAGATTTTCAATAAACTTAAATTGTCAAACACTTTCAATTCATTTTAATACAACAAACATTTGCAGACTGCCAACAATATGAAACATGTTACAGCAAGCAACATGGAAAGTAAAATTGAAAAAAAAGATATGGTCCCTTGCCCATGAAGAGGCGATATCAGTTAGAGAAACTGAAACAACTGAATTAGAAAATTAAAGTCAGGAGTTACAACTATAGAATTAATTTTGAAGTATAAAACTTATAGGAATAGCAATAATAATATAACATTTAACAATGACATGGTGCTTATTGTATGTCAAGTGCTGTTGTAAGTGCTCTCTCTCTCTATATATATAATGTATATATATCTATATATATGTATATTTAATCTCAACAATATTATGATATAGATACTCTTATTATCCTATTGTATAGATAAAAAGAAACCAAGGCAAAGAGGGACTGTATAAGATGGTTTCTGCAGCTGCACACTTAAAAAGAGTTGCGGTTATGACTCAAACTCGGTTGCATTGTCTCTCCAGAATCTTTTTTCTTGGCCATTACCCTGTACTATGTCTCTACTCTCAGAATCTCTGGCACCTACACAGTAATCTGGAACCCACCAAATACAACAAAAAGAGTCAAAAAGATAACAATGAGGAAAATCTATGTCACCGATCCAAAAACTATTTAAAAAGTATCTTTCAAATTCTGTGAGCTTTAAACCAGATGAGGAGGATGTTGGGAAGACTATCAGATGCTATAGGCATGGTGTAGGGGAGGCATTGCTAGCCTTCTCTGTAACAAATACCTGCTCAGAACTCACTTAAGGGAGAGATTTCATCAAAAGTCTGAAAAGCCAGCCAAGAAAGACTCCTTACTGGGAATAATGAATCTAAAGGAATGGGTGGTTCATGGGAGAAGTAAAGGATATCCTTGACAAGAGCGAGTTCCAAGGCAGAATAGCAGAGGAGCAGAGGTAATGCAGAAAGGCTCATACAAGCCATCTCCGCTTTTCATATTCCATCATCTGAATCTGGAGAAAAACCTGCAGGAGCTAGGGTAAAGGCGAAAGGCAAGAAGCCATCATTCAGGCAATCGTGATTCAGAGTCAGGTGAGCAGAAATAAGAATGACAAGGAGAATCTGCCATATGGGGATTCACTCACTGATTTTTTTTTTTCTGAAGGAGAAAATGCCAATAATTATGGAAGATTTGTTTAAAAATTAGTTTACTCCAGATTTATAAATTTAAATTGCTGATTGCCCTGGCTTACTTCCATATCCCATTTCAGAAATGAGTAATAAGCAGCATGGGGCCTATGCCAAAACACATTTTTTTTTTTAAATTAGAAGAAGAATATAATAAGCAAAAAAGTGACCCTCATTGCCTGGATCAAGTCTACCAAATGCTTGTGAGAAACAGGGAGAACACACCTTAATCTATGCTGTTAAAATAGCATTACTACTCCCATACTTTTGGGACCAAAGGAAGGAACAGTTCCTTCCAGATAGCCAATCCAAAAGAGACCTTTGTAGTCATGTTAATTAATAAGACTATGAACTGAATGACCCATAGTCTTGTTAGCCTAATCAGGAGGAAGGCTGATGGCTGGCTTCCCTATTCATCTGGGGCAGGGTCAGCAGCCGCAGGTTCCCTGGACATTCATTTTCACTAGGACTTTCATTCCCAGTTTGTTGTCTCCCCCCTTTAATCTGCCCTATTCCCCTAACTCTTCCCTTCTTTTACTTTGCCCTCAGGTACCAAACGCAAGTCTGAGCCAGCCAACTCCTCTATCTACATAATCTTTTATTTGACTTTCTCCAAGCCTTCTTATCTAAACTGAAATGGCTTCCCCCAAGGGCACTATGTCCTCTGTTGCAAGGGAGGCTATTCATCTCTCTTTTCCCAGGCACGTTAGGCTCTGCCTCCCTTTCTGTGCCCCTTACTCTCCAGCTAGACAAGCAGGAAGATGGGGCAGGAAAATGTATACATGTCTTAAAATGCATTGATGAAAGCCAAAAAAATAAAAATCCAGTAAACTAAACTTAAATAATGATAAACTTATTTTGACAACACCATCAGGAAATATAATACTTGTTTTAGTTTTTACTTCTTTTTTAGAAATTCTGATCTCTAAACAGATGAACACATGGACAGACAAGTTCCTCTTTACAGTGTCCTGTTATCTACTTAACATGTACTACTATCATCTTTAGTTCTAGAGCCATGGTAAACTAAAAACTCAGAAAATTGAAGTAGCCTGATGAATTTCAATAATTCAAAAGAATGAATTAATTTGGTATACTCGCCATTTGAGATTGTGAGTTGAGATTTGGCCTGTTTCCCAAATTCGCTTACTCCAAAAGTCAAATCTGTGTCTTTTCTTCCTTTTTTCCCTTCTCTTCCCAGATGAGCTCATCTATTTCCATGACTTTAAATACCATTTCTGTGCTGATAACTCATATATTCATATTGCAAGCCTAAATTATTCTCCTATAAAGTAAACTCTTATAACTAAATGTCTACTTACAATTTCTGCTTCAGGGCCTTGTACACATATGTCCAAATCAAAACTTTTGTTTTCTCCCTACCCACTACTTAAATCAAACCAAGGGAGATACCTGCCCAGGTATCTCCTATTAAGAAATGGTATTATTTCTTTGGCTATTCCACCCAAATTAAGTGCCCTAAATTAGGGGTCAGCAGACTTTTTTTTTTCTGGAAAAAGCCAAATAATAAACAGGGGCTTTGCAGGCCCTATGGTTGCATCAATTTAACATAAAAGCAGCTATAGATACATGCAAACAAATGTACATGACCAAGTTCCAGTAAAATTTTATTAATGGAAAATGAAATTTGAATTTTATAAAGTTTTTAAATTTCATGAAATCTTTTTATTTTTTCCATCATTGAAAAATATAAAAACTATTCTTACTTCACAGCCTTACAAATCAGGTGGTAGAGCCGATTTGGCCTATGGGCCATAGTTTGCTTACTCTGCCTAAACAATTACATCAGACTACCTTTCTGACATCGCCTTATCCCTCTTTTCCTCTAGATCGGTATGTCCCAGTCACATCAGCCTTCCTTGTGTTCTTAAAATACTCCAATCTTCTTCAGGCCTTGTACATTCAATCTCATCTTGACTTAGACCATGGTTTTGCTTTTGGTATGAATGGTTTGCTATTTATTGTTTATCCATCCACAAAAATGCAATCTTTTAATAACTTAATTTCTTTTTTACCTCCTCTAAAGTAACATTTTCACTCTACTCTAATATCCTTTTTTCATAGCACTTATCACTCTAGGAAATTATACGAATAGTGCCAAGCATACATGTAGCAGTCACTCAATGAAAGAATGACTGAAATAAAATGAAAATTCTCTATACTTACACATGAAACAATAAGAATATAGAATTTTTGAAAGAAAAAAATTGGCACATCTCATTAATATAAAGACTAAAGAATAATCACCCTTAACAAATACATTAGTAGAGTTAATAAATTTCAAGAAAAAAGAAAGGAATTTATAAGTATACAGGTAAAGAAAGAAGTCACATTCGAAAGAGAAAATAACAGTATTCTAGGTTAGTCTCATAATTCATTGAAACTTTCAGGATTAGAAAAAAAGTTCAGCATATTAAATTCTGGGAGAATGAAAGCTTAATGCAAGTAATCACCAGGAATGCCAGTGAGGAGCTCCACAGGTCCAATGCCCAGCAAAACAACCATAACTGGGAAAAAAAAGTATTAAAAAAATTAAAAATAAAGTCTCTCAAATGTTTCCTAAAGGCAAATAGTTAATGAAGAAACATTTATTCAAGACAATCTACTAAATCTCGGTAAGAACAGTAAGAGTCTGTGGACATTTGAGCAATGAACCACCCACCTCTCTCCACTCTCCTGCCTGTTTGACATGAGAGGAACCACTCCTGGTGGGTGTGCACAAGAAGGTAAAGCTCCATTTTGGCCCAGCTGCCAGTAAAAGGCTACAGTATCTCTCCAGGAGGGACAAGCTGCTAGCATTTCTCATCACCCACATTTCTTTCCATGTTACAAAGGTAAAATTCTAGGCAAAAGCAATGGAGTGGTTGAGGGATCCCTTGTCACCACCTATCCCCACTTGTAGGGTGGAGGCTATACCCCAGGTAAAGCAGGCCAAGACTATTAAAGCTCCAGTTACCTTCACTTCAGCTTGCTCATAGGGCAGATGTTCAGCTTTAGAAAGAAAAAGTCAAAAATATCAGAAGGTAGCAACCCAATCACATGCCAACTCATAAAGCAGAAAGGTTACTCTAAAACAAGTGGGTCACTGTTCATAGTCTAGCTCCTTAGAGGGGTAAAACTATCTATTTCCTGTTGTAGTAGACTCAAAATATTATTCCTTATTTAAACTTATATGACTGTAAATTTAAAAATCAAAGATATGGGCATCAATTTGTAAATCCTTAATCACATTTCCAAAGATATATACTCGAGTGAATTAATTCAATTTTACTCCAAGTCTTACCTGCAGAGAGGGAGATCTTTTCAATCAGAATAATTATGTATTCTTAATTATCTCATTGTACATTGTAGATATATTTGATAGTCATACATGCTTTTCCTTTAATCTATTTTTATGTATAAAATAAATGCCAGATATGAGGTCAGGAGGATATCAAGACTAGATATCCCTGAGTTCAATAGATATAGTTGATTTATGAATATGGCAGAAGTTTTCAGCTATAGGGTTAGTTACAAGGAGCATTTGCCTATATCCAGATAATTATTTCCAAAGGGTAGGTGTCTGTCTACATTTATTTCCTCCCTTAGGCAAAATGATTGCCTCTCTGATACAGCTACCAGATACATCACTTTGAAGAGTAATTTTAGCATGTGGAGGTCATCTTGTCCATACTCAATCTTGGCATTTCTTTGAGGAAAACAGTTTTCCTCATTCTCACCTGAAGCAAAAGCATGGATCACCAATGTTTCAGGTAAGCTAAAACCTGATTTGTTCAATGGGCTTCTACAGCTGGTCAGCCTCAACACTAGCTATACAGAACTGAATACAAATATGGTCACTCTGCTCAGTGGGCAGAATTCAAGGTTATTCACTTAGTCTTCCCAGAACTCCTCTTGATGGATTGTATTACCGTTTTGCTGACTCTGGCTGTGCCAATTGTCTAGACATTTGGCCTGCCAGTTGTAAAATTAGGCCAGCAGATTAAACAAACCGCTCTTGAGGTCCACAAAATACGGAAACAAATCACAGTTGCTGTTCAAACCATCTGGGTCACTCATGTAGATGCCCATGGTAAGGCCTGTTCTCTGTTAAGATCAACTGGGATGAAGCTACTGAATGAGCCTGTACTTCCCAGTTTGTCACCATTCCTGGCTGTATCCATCTTCATACTAAGTATGGTAACACATCTACAATCATAGCCTGGGTACAAAGTGAAGAATTTTATGTTTCTGAAGCAAAAACTATCACTAAATGCTAGATTTGTAATTCCTGCCAATCACTGACCTAATTGTCTCATAACAAGACAGACTATATGGCACAAAGTATTGCCCCTGTTCACTCCTGGTAGATCAACTATATCAAACCTTTGAATCATTTAAGAGGCTATTGATAATATTTCACTGGTGTTGACACTTTTTCAGATTATGATGTTTCTGGTTTCAACCCAATAAGATGATTCCACCCACATCATTGTGAGCCTTGAAACTAATCTACACCGTGCTTTTGGTTTTCCAAGCCATTTGCAAAAGTGTGTATTTTATCACAACAGCCACTCAACAATGAGCTGATTATCAAAGTATTCCATCCACAGTCTGTGCTCCTATGTCCACATGTATCTGGTATTGTTGAATGTTATACAAACTTCCTCAAAAGTCAACTGAAACAGATTTCTAACAGATAAAAAACGTCGGGGAGTATATTAATTTATTTTAACTATCACTTATTTTGGCAAACCCATTAGGGTTCTTTGGTTCATATACCCTCCACATGATAGCCTAGACAAAATATGGTATAAGGACTGCAAACTTAATTCAGATTCAGGCATATAGAAACTCTTTTTGGATTAACATAGTCCTAGATCATAAAGATAATGACCACTTAGTTAAGTCCACCCTACATCAGTGGTCCCTACAGTGGCCCACATGAGTCAGAATTTACACGCGATTTAGGAGTCTCATGTTTTCTACAAGCATCCTTAAAACTTTGGCAGGCTGATTTAAAGCTCATAGGGTAAAGCTCAGCATTTACAAAGTACTTGACATTTGTCTTATTTGAACCCATACATTTTTTAGCCTTCTTCACTTTGTTATATCTGTATAATTTCCCTTTAAAAATTTTAACTGAGATCAATATGTTGTTTACTGTTATGGAATGATATCATTCTAATCTGAAGCTGTATACTGGCAATTATATTTTCAAATATTAAGCCAACTTTGCATTCCTGGGATAAACTCTAGCTGGTCATGGTATAATATTCTTTTTTATGTTTGGCTGCATTTGATTTGCTAATGTATTTTTAAGGGTCTTTATGTCTTTATATTAACCTAAGGCATTTTTTCTGTAATGACTTCATCAAATTTGTTATCAGGGTTATGTTGACTTCATAAAACTCATTAGGAAGCATTTCTTCCTCTTCTGTTTTCCAAAAGAGTTTATGTAAGTTTGGCATTATTTTTTTCTTAAATGGTTGATGGAATTCACCTATGGAACATCAGGGCCTAAAATTGTCTTTGTTTTGAAATCGTTTTTTAACAAATTCAATCACTTTGATAGATATAGGGTTATTCTAATTTTTTATTTCAAGTGTGTCCATTTCGGTAAGTTATACATTTTAAGGCAGCAGTCCCCAACCTTTTTGGTGTCACAGACTGATTTCATGGAAGACAATTTTTCCACGAACCTGAGGTAGGGGGTGGGGTAGTTTCAGGATGATTCAAGCACCTTACATTTATTGTGCAGTCATACCTCTCTGTTAATGATAATATGTATTTGCAGCCACTCCCCAGTGCTGGCATCACCACCTCAGCTCCACATCAGATCATCAGGCATTAGATTCTCACATGGAGCATGCAACCTAGATCCCTCGCATGTGCAGTTTACAGTAGGGTTCACTCTCCTATGAGAAGCTAATGCTTCTGACAGAAGGCAGAGCTTATGTAGTAATGCCAATGATAGGGAGCAGCTGTAAATACAGATGAAGCTTCGCTTACTTACCTGCTACTCACCTCCTGCTGTGCAGCCCAGTTCCTAACAGGCCATGGATGGGTACCAGTCCATGGCCCAGGGGTTGGGGACCTCAGTTGTAAGGAATTTGTTCATTTCATCTAAGTTATTGGATTTGTCAAGATAATGTCTATATGATCCCTATTATTATTTTGATATCTGTGGTGATATTTGCTCCCTTGTTTCAGTCATCTCTCAGATCTCTCTGCGCTACCACTTATCTTCCATTCTGACACGTAGACTTCAACTTCTGTAGTGAAGTTTTCTTAAAAATATTGAGGACTCCTGAAGTTTTTTTTTTTTATTTGAGCTATATTCATTGACATTATAGTGCTAGTAACTAAAACTGAGGAATTATTAAAAGCAAAAAATATGCAAGGACATATACCAATAGCATCTGAGTGGCTGTGTTATCACAGGATAATGTAGCTTCCAGAGGACTCCACAGTAGACTCATGAGAGGATAAAAGTGAAAAAGAGAAATAACATGTCGCCTCTACAGTGATTATTAGGTGTCTCCAGAGAATATGGCCCAGGTATAAACCAGTTCATGAATTGTTAAATTTTGGAGTATACATCATGTATCTTATTAATCCACTCATGAATTGATGGGCATTTGGGTTGATTTCACATCTTTGCCATTGGAATTATGCTGCAATAAACATTCAAGTGCAGGTGTCTTTTTGATAAAGTGACTTCTTTTCCTTTGGTTAGAAGATACCCAGTAGTGGGATTGCTAGATTGTATGGTAGGTCTACTTTTAGTCCTTTGAGGACTCTCCATACTGTTTTCCATAGTGGTTGTACTAATTTGCAGTCCTACCAACAGTGTGTAAGTATTCCTTTCTGTATCCATGCCAGTATCTTTTGTTTTTGGACTTTTTAGTAAAAGCCATTCTGACTGAGGTTAGGTGATATCTCATTGTGGTTTTAATTTACATTTCCCTGATGATTAGTGACATTGAGCATTTTTTTATTTGTTTATTGGCCATTTGTCCATCTTCTTTTGATAAGCTTCTGTTCATGTCTTTTGCCCACTATTTAATGGGCCTGTTTGTTTTGTTCTTGTCAAGTTGCTTCGTAGATTATGGATTTTAGCCCTTTCTTGGATGTATAATCTGCAAATATTTTTTCCCATTCTGTCTGTTTATTCTGTTCATTATTCTCCTAGCTGTGCAAAAGCTTTTAAATTTAATCAAGTCACATTGATTTATTTTTATTGTTGCTATAATTGCTATTGGGGTCTTAGTCATAAATTCTTTGCCTCGGCCAATATCTAGAAGAGGATTTTTTTGTACATTTTCTTCTAGAATTCTTATGGTTTCATGCCTTACATTTAAGTCGTTTATCCATCTTGAATTAACTTTTGTGAATGGTGAGACATAGGATCCTGCTTCATTCTTCTATATGTGGCTATCCAATTTTCCCAGCACCATTTATTGAAAAGGGCTTCTTTTCCCCATTGAACATTGTTGTCTGCTTTGTCAAAGATCAGGTGGCTGTATGTGGATGTTTTTATATCTGGGTTCTCTGTTCTGTTCCATTGGCCTATGTCTCTATTTTTGTCAATACCATGCTGTTTTGATTTCTATAGCCTTGTAGTATAATTTGAAGTCTGGTAATCTGATGCCTCCAGATTTGTTTTTTTGTTTGTTTGTTTGTTTTTGCTTAAGATTGCTTTGCTCTTCAGGCTCTTTTCTGGTTCTAAATGAAGCATAGAATTATTTTTTCTAGATCTGTGAAATGTGATTTTGGTATTTTGATGGGGATTTCACTCAGTCTATAAATCACTTTGGGTAGTATGGACATCTTGCTTTATTGGCCTACAATGTCCTTTTTCTCCTCAGAGCATCATCTACTCTGATGGGCATTGTGAAGAAGTAAAGATTGGTCCAAATTAGTCCTAAACAGCTTGGGGGGGGGGAGAGATGGTCGATAGATGAGTCCTCTGTTCAAGGGTCTTGGGCTCCAGGCAACCACAATCAGTCACTTTTTACCCTAACAAATGTCTGCAAGCCAGGGCCTCATGCCTTGTAACACTCCCTTACCACAGCTTTAGGAAAAACACTACTAGATGTTGATTCACCAGCCCTGAGTCTTTGTAGGACTAGAAGGGGAAAACAAGTTTAGGTAGTTGTTATCTATTTTCCTCAGGTCTTCTCAAGTTCAGAATTTCTGTACTGTTCTAATTTTATTCCTGAGGACATCTGGGCAAGGGCTTTGAGTATCTCTTATTTCTCAAGGCAGTGGCTGTGGAAAGCATGAATAGAACTTGACAATTTTTTTTTTCTTACTTTATACCCAGATATCCATGCTGAGTTTTCTCCTGGCTCAGGTCAAGGCCACTATTTATATAAACAAGTTTGAAAAGTTCAAACTCTGCTACTCAAGAGTTCTTAATTTTCTATCTCATTTTCAACTATTTTAGAATGGAACTTCGGCCAGGAAGCCAGTTAAGATATAAAATTTATCCATTTTCTCAGTGATGGTCATTTAGATTGTTTCTAGGTTTTGGATTAGTTAAGTGGTTATAGTTGAGCTTGAATGTTTAGTTGCTACAGTATCTATTCTTAAGCCAACCAGGAATATTATAAACTACTAGGTTCTTTTTTGCGATGTTCCCTGGTAATAGGTCTGCAAGACTTTGTCCAGAGTATAGCCTAGGAATGGAATGGCTGAATCATAGATACGTACATGTTCAATTTGCAAAGATAAGAAAAGAATTTCTAAAATGTTTATAGAAATTTAGATTCTATCA
>CAUYRT010019365.1:0-63250 GCA_963574885.1 Lepilemur ruficaudatus
TGTCCCCCCAGGGCTTCCTTATTTTTCACCATCCCCAACCTCTGTCTGACTCTTCTTGCTATGACACTCTCTGAGCAATGTTCCCTGTATGAAGTCATACACTCTTCCAAGAAAAGGCCTTATTTATTTCTAAGGAAAAAATGAATTCAGAATAACAGGCCAAAATAGAGGTTCCTGCAGCTTTTCTGTTATCATTCAAATGTGATTCCATACCCTCCTTGGACATGGTTTAGTCATTTTAATGAGGTATTAGACTTGCTTCCCCTAGTGAAATCAAATTTAGTATAATTTAGAGGACCATCAGTGACATGATAATTGATTTCTGGTCACATATTCAAATAGTTCTATTATTCAAGATTTTATAGACAGGTTAAAAAGATTATTCACCATATCAGAACATTACCCATAAAAAAGAACCTTTTTTAGAAAGAGAATTTTGAAGTGCACATTTAAGAAGTTCATGTAATATAGAAGGGTATTAAGGTCATCCCCATCATCCCTGGTCCCATTTCCCAGCAGTAACTGATAATAAGAGGCCTTTTAAAATTTGTTTAATGTATCCTTCCAGACATTTTTATACACATACAAGCATATTATATGCATCCATTGTTTCTCAACTAATCAGACCCAAACGTCCCTTCTATATAAGAAGTATTTTTAATGTCTCCTTTGCTGTCATGAGGTAAAATTAATACTGGTCTTAACACTATGACTATGTTCCCTAGAAAACTAAACCTGAGGCAGGGATTTGTGCTGATGCTCTATTGGGGAAGGGCCAATGTCAGGGCACCGAGAACAATGAAAAAAAAGGGCAGGGGAGGCAGGGAAGGCAGGAAAGCACAGCAAGGAGTACATGGGCACTTCCAGAGGCCCAGAGAGACCCAGCCAGCCACTCAGCAGATGTGTTCCCAATCACACGGGACATCTGTCTGGATCGAGGGTGTATGGAGAAACCATGCCTCAGACAAGTGTGTAAGAAGGAGCAGGAAGAGGATGATTTATCTGCTTGGTGCCTCCCTATTACAATATTAACTCCTGTTTGGCCCCACAAAGACTGAAGTCCCCTGCACTTCTGCGTCGCTCGTGTTATCACCTTTAGCAGCTGCTCTGGAAGGCAGTTCCTAGGCCCTGCAGTGTGGCTTTTCATTCAACTCTGGAATTGATGCCAGAACCCAGAAATTTAAGTATGCAACTTCTTAGCCAGGCTGCCTGGCAGCAGCCTAGGGGCAAAGCAAGGGAGGCAGCCTTTCTAGGCGAGCAGTGGTTGGTTCTAAATGGCGGAAACACTTAGGTCAGGCGGAGCCAGCTGTGGTGGTGCCTCTGGTTGAGTAAGCAGCTGCGAGTTCAGGAGATGAGATGAGGCATTGAAGGAATCTGCGGAGATACTTAGGAGGTGTCCAATATAGTAATATAACTTGCATATACTCAGGACTTTTAATAATTGATATCTCCTAACTGTAAGGTAAAGAAAATTTTAAAAAGGAAAGTAATGATAATAAGATATATGCATTTCAGTATGGAGATGCTGGGGTACAATTACACTAAAAGACTAAATAGTCAAATGTTTGACTTTTCCCCAGATTCACCATGACGGAAAGGCCCCTATGTCAGGTGTTTTGTTTTAGTGACTCACATACAGACGTGCTACTGCTGACTTGTTTTTATAAACTATTAAGAACTTTTTGTAATACCCCGAGCAAAACAAACACACAATCTTTGTTCCATATATATGGTAGTTGCAGGCTAGAAAATCCAGAATATATTGAATCAGGCAAAATGTTTTCATATATAAAATATAGTGAAGGTCTAGGCTCAGATAATTATAGACAGGTTTTTCATCTGTATGAGTAAAAAATTGTGTGGGAAATGGTTCCATTGGATGTAGGGCTGTCATCAGCAGGATATCTACCAACTCTAGCTCTAGTTCAATAAATATCAATAGTGGGCTCCTCCCCCAATCATTGTGATAACCAAACAGCACTATACAGATTTCCAAAGTGCCCCCACAGGGTGTGGGGAGGAGGCAGTGCAACTTCTTGAGAACCACTTTAGCAAAAATAAAAACTAAAAGAAAACCCAGGAGATATGCATCTTGCAATCTCACACTTGGAGATTTTGTCCATATTAGCACTTACAGATCAACTGCTCTTTATAATAGTTGCACAACATTCAAACATTTCTATGTGCCAGGATGTATTTAACAATTGATGGTCTTATTGACTTTCTCAGCTTCTTGTTACAAACTATGCTGCAAAGATGATCCTTATACAGTAGCCTTTGTGCACTTGTGCCATTATATCTCTAGAATAAATGCCCATAAGCTAAATGGTACATGTATTTTTAAATATTTATGAATATTTACAAATAGCCCTCCAAATTATTGTCAGATACGCACCTACTGATGGTTGTATAAATGCTATTTTCCCATCTCCTCCCACCACTAGGTATTACAGAAGTTTTTAATCTTGGTCAATTGGTTCTTTAAAGGCGAAAATGAAGAATTTTAAATGTCCCATTTAAAGCCATTTTCAGACCATTTTGCATTACTAAGTAACTCCCATTCTTAACTTATCTTTTTATATAGGACAGTCACATGGAAGAGAAATTGGATGTTCAGTGTTTTCTAGGGTTGAACCAGGGTCATGACAGAAAGTTAGATAGAAGTTTTGGCTCTAAGAATGTAAAAACTTTTAAACAAATCTAGCCATCAGCAATAGAATGGCCTGCCTGGGGAGATATGAAGCTCCCTCCCCATAGTTGGAAATAACAACTTCAAGTGATGTTCTAGAAGAGATTCATGAGTTTAGTGGAATATTATACAAAACTAATATTCTAAAGATGTAGTACCTGGGCCATGGTTGTGTGTGTGGGATGACTTTAGGTGGTACAAACTTTAAAAATTTTTATTTCATTTTTATATGTACAAACTATGTTGCACTATTATTAGCAAATCATATACCCTAGCATACTAAGGTAGTTCTGCTGCAATCATAAATAAAGCATAGCAAAAATGAGCTTGATGACCTTCAAAACTGAGATTGTACAGTTCTAAATCTAATCTCAATAATACTAGAGTTTTAACTAGTAAAAAGACTGCAAAACTCCACGTTACATTTATTATGAGCAATGTAAACACAAACCAAATTCTAGTACAAGGGAATTCGAGTATTTGGAGCTTAGCATACAGGTCAAATCCCATGAAAACTCAGTTAAAAATGAGAGCCCTAAGACCCATCCAGAAACTATATTCAATTTGATAATTTGAGAACAATACTAATATTTTAGTGAGTTTTTTAAAGTTTACAGTTTGCTGCAGTGGGAACAAACATGAATACTTTAAATGAATTCAGAAAAAAAGAAGTGCACACACAAAAAAATTGCTGGTGGCATCCCATTTACCCGTCAACACTTCTAAGCCCCACCCTTGGTGGAAGAGAATAGCAAGACTTGTCTTCACACTCCCGTGGGCCTCTGTCACTATTGTGGAACCGCCATCCAATCCACCATATTATGTATGTGGAATATAATATAAACTTCTGCACTGGAAGTCACAGGTGAATATCTATTTAATTCATATGTAATTTTTACATGATATTCATGGCGCTATAAACATAGGCACATTTTAAAAAACCTCTAGGCACACCCCAAAATTATCGCCTTACTCCAGCCTACTCCAATCCCCTCAAGATGGGATATCTATTATATGTAAAACAGGGGCCAGAAACCCTGCCCATTAATTTTAGGAGAATCCTTATAACCATTAAGACCACTCTTTTCTTGCTTTAATCAAGCAAGGTCAACAAGCTTTTGGACAAAGGGGTGTGTGTTTTCAGGATTTTAATTCTACCAATAGAATTAATTAAATGTCTCTGCCTGCGTAGTTTGTAATAGGTTTCTACTTTTGTTTCCCCTACTTAGTTCAAGTCAGAGAAAAATTGATATCTACATCCCTATTGGCCTTAAGAGATGGCCTCCTAATCCCTAAGAGATGGTATAAAAAGATGTCACCATACCAAAGGAGTCACTTAACCACATCTGACAAACAGGCAGCTTGTCATAAAGTACAGATTAAAACACTGTTCACCTGTCCTGATTTTCAGTTAGGGACAAACACTGTAGATTTAGTAATTCATGTGATTGAGCACAGAGCTCAATGGACAAAAACACATTCCCCCAAATGACTCAGTTGACTCATTGACTATACCCAGGCATGATCCAGACTTGCAAGTTTGTGCCATACACCCTTACACACACCAAGACAAGATTAAAATCTACAGTAGAAAACCATTATAACTTGTTGAATTCAAAATGAGAAAAAAATGAGTATTGGAAATTGATTCATCAAAGCCACTCTATTATGATATATTTTTAACTTGAAGGGAAAAAAAAGATTCATATACACAATTCTCTTAGTAAAATTTACTATTTCTTGCTAATAACACATTTTAATTTACTTCAGAAAATGCATTAATTTTATTCAAATATATTTTTCCTGAAATATAAATATTTAAATTAAATTTTTATAAATGTAGAGAATGTAGTTTCTATTGACCCCCACACTGATATTAATCAGTCCAAAACTTAAGTGATGAAGAAATATTTGTAGTTATGATCATTTTAATTTGTTTATAAATATATAATAGGATTTTTGCAACTTATTTATGAGTAATTAACTCATACTTCATGTAGTACCGAGCACCTTAGATTACATATCGTTGAATTAAACTATTATCTTTAATATATGTATTTTAACATGTTATTTACAATACACAAGTATAATTCTTTTGTATAACAACATTCCAGTGATTTTTGAAAATACATAGTGAAAGAGTGCAATATAATTTACAAATGCATCAAAGCTTTCCTACAGTATTCAAGCTGGGACTTCACTCTTCAGCATTTTATAACAGGAAACAAACAAACCAAAATCAATATCCTAAAACTGTGTTTTCTAAGGCATTTTCTTAAAAAGCACTAGCTTTACAAGATGTTCCATTAGAAAGGAGTTCTGTAGGTAAGGGCGAGGAATGGCTCACCAGGTTACTTTAAAGTCTTTGAGGAGGCTGGCAATCATGAAATCTGTTTAACGTTTTTTAAACTCAGTACTAAACAAAGTTTGTTACCAAACCCCTATCCCCACCTTCCAAAACACCACTGAATCAATGTCTCATGGAACTAGTGTCATATGATTCATACTTTGGGGAAATGCTGATTTAAAATAAAACTTTGTAACTCAGTAAGCACTGTGTCTGAGTGAGCAAAGTCGAGTTCCTTTAAAACAGTTTCACTGTTTAAAGCTCTTTGCATGGGTATTTGCTAAAAATAAGATTCTTAAAAAATACACAGGTCTAACACAGAAAGTCTATCTATGTACTACGAGGAAAAAAATAAGTGCTAGAAATGCTTACAGAAATTCTAGAGCTAATTTTCAAGATTTGACAAAAGTGGCTCCAAATAATAGGTGTTATTTTTAGTGAATTAGTTTTGAAAGATAAAAGCAAAAGCATTAAATCAATAATGTGCTACATATTGTCTGAAAATACTCTTGTAGAAAAATATCAGGTCATTATATTAGTTCCCTGGAATTTCGAGAGAGCTGCAGATATTATCGATAGATTTGATTAAAATACTGGGCCTATATGTAAAACCCAGCATTATCCAGAATTAAACTAGGCTGCTCTATTACTTACTTGAAAATGCATGCATACAAGCACAGGCAGAAACAAGGGTCAATAAACTGCTCAGTACTGCCACTTAAAACCATGAAATAGGGATAATTAGTTAACCCCAACCACGTGAGTTTTATATATATGAATCAGATGACAATCTTTTCTTAAAAAAATACCCATAATTTGCTCTCTATAAATAAAGCTATCAATCTTGGCTATAAGACAGCAGACCTTGATGTGAGTATAGTCCCAGAATTAATCATCTTTTGTACATACAACTCCTTAGCAAAGCTTTATCAATTTAAACACTCAACTTTGGCTCAGATTCCACCAGCTTACAGCTCAGACAAGTATCTGATATTTTATTTAATTCCTGCTCAGCATATGCTAATGAGAACACTTGGAAATCATTCTACATCATTGAAAGATAATTCTTTTTTTTTAAAAAAAGTAACAACTACTTCATACTTAAATGAAATGCTGATTTTTTTTTTTTGAGACAGAGTCTCACTCTGTTGCCCAGGTTAGAGTGCCGTGGCGTCAGCCCAGCTCACAGCAACCTCAAACTCCTGGGCTCAGGCAGTCCTCCTGCCTGAGCCTCCCAAGTAGCTGGGACTACAGGCATGTGCCACCATGCCTGGCTAATTTTTTCTATTTTTTAGTAGAGACGGGGGTCTTTCTCTTGCTCAGGCTGGTCTCGAACTCCTGAGCTCAAAGGATCCTCCGCCCGCCTCGGCCTCCCAGAGTGCTAGGATTACAGCCATGAGTCACTGTGCCCGACTGAAAGGTTGATTTCTATTTGAAGTATTTTTCTTTTCCTACCAGTGAAAGTCAACTCAACTAGAATCAGGAAATAAGTCACAATAAAATAAGAGATCATTTTTACTGGGGGTAGGAGGCTGGAGGAAGAGGTGACAATGTCCATTTCTCATCTATTCAGCCCTTGCTTACCTGGGTGAACCAGTTGCCTGGAAACTGGTATGATTAAGATCTACACATGCTGTTCTAATGGTCATGCCCTTGGTTGTCATTATTTAAATTAAGCTATGCTGTGTATTTCCAATCGCCTTCACCTCTTTAACCTTGTACTGTTCTAAAAATCTTTATTCTGATATTTCTCAGCGTGCTTTCTTAGGATACCCCCCTTGAAGTTGCTGAAACTGACAGAGAAGTCTGGGAGAGTTACACATGACTCCTGAGATCTAAAGCTGACGGTCGCATGCTACATCTGGTGTGCTGCTCACTTCAGATGGTGTCCGACGTCACATACTCTGGTGGCATTGCAGCCCTCCTTTTCTCAAAGGCAAGCCGCCCCTCTCTTTAGGCCACCAAGCCCAGTCTTGTAATCTTAGCTGACAGGAAGGAATGAATGATGAAAACAATTGGCTTGGGGCAGGAATGAAGGTCTAGTTGCTGAAATTAAAAAAAAAAAAGTGCATGAGAAATTTTAAATTAATGCTTGATGCAGAACAGTGATTTACACATCAAATGAATCTATACACACTTCCTGCTTTTAAGTGTTAACTGGAGCAATTATGTTTGAAAATCATTGCCCCTCAGTGAGATAAAAGAATAACCCTTTTAATTTATTCCTTATATCTTATATATCTTTTTCCAAAATAGGTTCTATGAAATGTAGATATGCCAACACCATAAACATTGATGTTGCCCTTCTTGACTGTCTACCTAAGCCATTTATTTTTGGTGCCACAAGAGTGATATTTATTGATGTTGGGTTTGGTGCAGCATGAAGCAGTACTAAATTTCATATCTGAAGATTAGATTTGATTCCTGGTTCTGACACTTTTTAGATGTAAGATCTTGGACCAGTGACTTAAAATTCTTCTTAGTCCTATTAACTCACAGACTGGAGTATCAAAAGAGATACTGTATGTGAAAATTCCTACTATGCTGTTAAATACAGAACCCATGCTAGGCAGTTGTGTCCTCACTGTCCTCTACTCTTGAATCATTGTAAGCACATACATCACATCTCTGGGAAGGCACTTTTTAAAGTCCTATCTTTCTCCGTGTGTTCCTACAGAACCCAGCACACAGGGCAAAAGAGCCCTTCAAAAGTTGAATTTTATCACCTGACCTAATTTAGGAAAATTGGGGGCGTTGTTCTCAATTCTCTTCTGCTCTCCTCAGTTTTGTTCTGATGATGACATTGTTGAGAAATAAGAACAACCTGAGCAAGTAATATCTACCAAATTTAAGGTTGTCCTTATCATAAACCAGGTCCTGTGCTAAATATTTTCTACACACCATCTTACTTAGTTCTCTCTCGCAAAATCCCTTTGAGGTAGCTATTGCTATTATCTCCACTTTTTATATGGGGAAACTAGGATTTGGAGAAATTATAAACCTTTCTGAAATCGTAGATCTTATGGTAAACAGAAAGTATGGATTCAAACACAAGTCTCTCTGATGCCAGAGCCAGGGCTTAACCACAACATTGTATGTCACCAGCACAGAAGGAACATCAAAGATGACTTACTTCAGTCCCTTTATTTTATGGATGGAGACACTCAGATTGAGAGAAATAAAAGGACTTTCCTGAGACAGTGGTGAGTCAGTTGCAAACTTGGAAGAGAACCCAGGGCTTGACTCCCAGTTTATTGCATTTCTTTCTATTCATCTCTGCTCCCTTCCCTACACAGGAAAGGCCTTGCCCACCTCCTGGGGTTGCTTAACCAGACAGTGGGGGCCTGTGTCTGAATTTGAGCTTGTCAACTAAATGTATGAGTAGTAAAAAATCAGTTGATCCTAAATCTTCCAAGTCAGGCCATAATTACAGGCAGAAAGGCTGAAATTTAGACCTAAGTGATTTTCCTCAAGGGCAAAAATAGCCTTGAATTTTAAAGCCAAGGATAAAGCAGGAGACTGATTCTTATTCTTTTGCGCTTTGCTAGAGAGTAGTCACATTTAGGAAAACGTACACAGTTGGGTGACTGATAGAGCGGCAACCGAGCTAGAAGTATTCTTAGTACAATGGACTTTCACATCACTGCTTTATTTCCAAACAGGCACTTCAGCTTGAATTTGCTGATTGAAACATAAAAATAAACAAAAATTCAATAAAATTCTGTGGATCCATTTTAAAAGTTAGAAAAATGGCTGGCTAGAAATAGTACTCAGAAAAGGAATGCACATCAAGTGTCAGCCACAGGGGATGGTCTTCACCAGGACAGCCTGCAGCACTCATCGGAAGACATCTGGTGCTGTGTTGGGGCAGGAAGCACCGTATCATCTAGAACAGTGGGGCTGCAATTTTGAGATAAAAGACTCTTACGCCGTTAAGTGTGTTCCTGGCTTTTTCCTATCTGAAAGTCAACAAATAATTGTTGACTAACCCGGTGGCTTGGGAGGACCTAAACAGAGACGAGCTGTCATAAAATCAAGGTCCTTTTTGAAGTTGTATGCTCGACAGCTTAAATGAGATGCTATGACTTCCTGAGAAGTGCCAAGAACAACACTTGCTAGAGAGCGTAAGAACGTGCAATTCTCACCCTCCTGTGGAAGCGAAGTGTTAATAATACACTTCATTACGGCAGGCAGCAGTGATCACAGGAAGTCAGGAATTTAAACACATGGACTATCTGCATTGAGATGAGAAGCATAAATGTTACCTTAACTGATACTTTTGCTAATTTGATTTGATATTATTTGACATTAGCCCCACACTTCTGTGCCCTCGGCTGGCCCTCTATCCACTCAGGTGGAGTTAACCAGGTTCTTTTTGTTTTCCTGCTGCTCCCTCTGCTCTGCCCGTCATCTAGCGCCTCCTGTCTCCTTGCTCTTTGTCCTCTCTGCTCCTCAGAGACCTCCCTGATGGGAGGGACTGTGTATTTTACCTCCCTGTATCCCTAACACTTAGCACCATGTTGGGGTTATATTAGATGCTTGATAACTTTTTAAAAATGCGTGGCACATTTTTTAAGCTGGTGAGCCTCTATTTGATAAGAATTTAATGCCAACTTTGTAAAGGATTCTTTCCTTTGATTCCTTCGATTCAAATATTTATGTAGCCTTCTCATCGAAAATGAGACCAAAGGAAAGAACTTTGAAATAATTGAATCCAATCACTGTTTTTCAAGGATCAAATAAAACATGAGCTTCCAAGTACTTTGTTAACAGTCAAATGCTGAATAAATGTAAGTCAGCATTATGTTGCGTAATGAAAGAGATGAAATCATGCCGTCTAAAGAAAAGTGCACTTACGATCTCTCCATCTTTGCCTCCAAAATCTAAATACAGCATCCTGATTCCATCATCTGAAGACATTTTGAGCTTTTCATACGGAGACTGTAGGATTGTCTTGGGAAAGGCACCCTCCTGTGGTTCAGTGGTAATAGAAAATCCATTCTCGTAATGTATGGTCAAACGGCACTCCTGGTTTTTATAGGTGCAAGCTGAGGGAGAAAGAGAGAGAGGAGAGAGAGACAAGTAAGAACCATGGAAATCAATCCATGTTCCCAGTTACTTCATACTTCGAACCTCCTCAGGCCCAGGGACCAACCACAAATTTCTTACTAAAGCAAAAAAAAAAAAAAGGGTAATTTGTCATGAAAATATTCCCCTTGGATTGATTTTGATATTGTCATTTAACTAGCCCCATAGAACTAAGGGGAATGAACTGAAAGAAATTCCTTTCGCTGTGATCTACTGAGTGTTTTCTGGGCTCTAGCCCTTAGCTGGCCATCTGACAGTACCTAGGTCTACAGGAGCACTTGCCTTCCAGTGGCCAGATGGGTCTTGCCTCAAGCCAGAAAAAAACAGACATTTGATTAAAATAAATAAAGCCTCCTCTGAATCACTGTCATACACACACACACACACACAAATGTCATGTCTACCATGTGGTGAAAGAAGCCAGCATACCACCATTACATTACCAAAGTTAACAAATATAACATACTTAAAAAGTCAGGAGTGGCCGGGCACAGTGGCTCACGCCTATAATCCTAGCACTCTGGGAGGCCGAGGTGGGCGGATTACTCAAGGTCAGGAGTTCGAAACCAGCCTGAGCAAGAGCTAGACCCCGTCTCTACTAATAATAGAAAGAAATTAATTGGCCAACTAAATATGTATAGAAAAAATTAGCCGGGCATGGTGGCGCACGTCTGTAGTCCCAGCTACTTGGGAGGCTGAGGCAGAAGGATCACTTGAGCCCAGGAGTTTGAGGTTGCTGTGAGCTAGGCTGACGCCACGGCACTCTAGCTCAGGAAACACATTGAGACTATGTCTCAAAAAAAAAAAAAAAAAAAAAGTCAGGAGTAGTTTAAACATAATCTAAATTTTAACTTAAAAAAGTGTCTAACAGAGCTCTTTTTAGGAATTGAAAGGGGTGCTCTTTTAATTTTCCTGCTGATCTTGGCTCCTGGAAAAGCCGCTGTTGCAGACAGATCTGAGATGCAGCATCTTCCCCCAAGAATGCTGTTTCCTCCCCCTGGCCCAGTGTGGCATCCAGGAACCTCAGGGGTGGTTTCCACATGGTGTCCTCTGATCCAGAGGAACAAAACAAAAACCTCTTGAGCACATCAGGTGCCAGATTTTATCTGGGGTTCTCGCTGCATTTAGGAAAACACTGGTTCTTCAAGCTTATGGGCTGGGCAGGGGGACCGCCACCAGCATCCCTGTTCTTTCACTCTGTCCCTTGCATCTTCCTCATGCTCTGGCTCTCAGGATGTGACGGGATGTGGGAGGGGGCTTGGCACAGTCTGTCAGCTTTCCTTTCTCATGAACAATGACAGTAGGGTGGCTGAAGCCTCCAGCCTTTGGGGAAAGAAATGAAGATCTCCATTGCTCACAGAATGAGGTGGCTTGTCATTGAAACTCTGATTAAAACATATATGAGATTAAAACTTCCCCTGACTTACAACAGACACATTTCAGCTTGTAACTAGGGCTGATCTTTTCCAAAGGTGTGCTCTCTAATAGGTCTGCGAGTCTTTCTGGGTGGAGCCCTTGGCCCCTGCCCTCTTCCCCTTCCTCATGTTCAAGGATAACCAAGGATAGTGGCAGAGAGAAAGATGCCTCCCCATCTTAACTCCTCTTTTTTGATAATCTTCACTTCTACCATCTGCCGAATATGTACATCTTAACCATGTTTTTTTCTTCCTACCTCTTTAGAATTTAGAATATCTGATGGCATGGCTTTAAAGTTAGATTTAGTTAGAATAAATTCGATATTCTAAATTAACTGACTGTGATTATTTTTCATTCCAGTGGACCTCAAATACTATTTGTGGCCTATATATAATGGAACCAGTTATCTGAAGATATTCTCAACCTATACAGGATAAATTAGACACATTATCAAATTAATTGAAGCTCTGATTAAAACATAAACCCCTTTTCCTAACTCTCTGCAGGCATCTTTCAATTTGTAACTGGGTTGCACCTTTGGTCATTTCCATACTTTCTCCTCTACCACCACCCAGCTAGCTCAGTTCACTAAATTCTTTGCTATATTTCTTCAGCTAGTGTATCAACAGCCTCATCATCTTCCTGTCAGAGCAGAGTTCGGCTTATTGATAGAGAAGGATTTCACAACATTTAGAGAATGTAAATTAAGCCAAACCCCTTTGGGCATCTTCATCATTTCCTAGAACACTCCCAGAATTGTTGCACGGAGTGTCAACTTCTCTGGGATTACACAGATGACTTTATTAAATTTAGCATACAGGTGGCTTGGGCCTTTCCCAACCCTCAAGTTCAAAACTCCAGTTTTTCTTGCCATACAGAGTAAACATCGAAAATAAAAGTAACCTAAACATTTTTACCCCCATAATATGCTGAAATAAAAAAGAAAAAAAAGATTTAAAAATAAACAAATAAAAGCTTCAGGGATGCCCCAAAAGATTTTCAACAATGATGGGAAAAACATTAGGGTGCAAGAATTAGTTTCAAGATAATTACCAAAAGGCACTGATTATCTTGGCTATGCTGTGGCAGAAATTTTACAAAACATCTGATTTTTTACGTTTGCATAAGTAGAGGAAATTTGGAGAAACCCTATGACATGTTAATGTATGTCACATCTTTTAGAACACAACCGGGTGTCTGAGGAAGTTGCAACCCAGTGTTGTACCATGCAAAGAGTGGTCCCCGGGCCAGAAGCATCAGTACCACCTGGAATTTTGTCAACTGCAAATTCTCAGTCCTCACCCTAGAACTGCTGAATCTGAATCTTTGGGGGTAGGGGTTTGCAATTTGAGGCTTTTGAAGGTAAAAAAAAAATTGTTCTCATTGTTCTTGATGCAGCTTAAGTTTGGAAGCACTGTTCCTAAGATGTCTTGTGGGAAATTCTGTTTCTCTAGAGCAGAGCTGTATAATAGGACTTTCTGTCATGATCAAAATGTTCTAGATTTGTACTGTTCAACCTAGCAGCCATTAGACATACATGGCTATTGAGCACTTGAAATGTGGCTAGTGAGACAGAGGAACCTATTAAATTTTAATTAATGTAAATAGACACATGATCAGAGGCTAGCATATTGGACAGCACAGGTCTGAAGATAATAATTACAAGAATAGCAATTAATAATAGTACTTTTATTGACAAAACCCTAGGAGTAGGTACTATACTATTGCTCCTATTATACCTGTGAGATAGGCACTATTACCTTCCCCTTTTTATAGATGAAGAAACTAAGAGATTAAGTAAGTGATTAAGGAAGAAACAGAACTGGAATTAGGATCTAAGCCCACGTGACACTAATCCCCCCACTGTCGTCAAGGTTATGTGACTATAACCATGTACTACTTCCTCAGAGACAGAGAGAAATGAAAGAATGAGCAAGACAGCATGACAGGACAAGGTAAACAGTGAATACTATATGAAGAAACTCAAAGTTAGATTTATCGGAAAGCTGTTGTGGAGGGTACTAGCTCCTGTGTCACGTAACACCGTCTTTATCAGTGTCCACAGGAGACCTGGGAAAGGCTGGTCTTAGATCTCAGAACAGAAATAATTGGTCTTAGATCTCAGGATCAGGAACAACAGCATTATATTATAGACACTGTTAACTATATATTGAGCTGACTGATGAAAAACACTGGGTTAAATATGGAGTCCACCTTAGCAAACACACAAGATTTTATGGCACGCATTTAGGTATTAATGTTACCTTAGCTTCTATATTACTTTTCCTGTCTTTTATTTTACCATTGTCCAATTAAAAATTTTAAATTATCTCTATCTCTTGATATATATTTTGATGTCTGTGTATTGATGTCTATCTATCGATCTATTTTGGAGAGTAGCATGAAAATTATTTATCACAGCAGCCTGAACAGAATTGCTGTTTGTTGGATCACTGGCATAACAGTGGGAAGTTCCACGTGTCTGTAGATACTCTAATGGACAAAGAATGGACTTTGGGGTGACACGGCCGAGAATAAAAATAAGTTCTGCCATTTATTAGTTGAGTGACCTTGGGCAAGTTACTTAACCTTTCTTAAGAATTTGCTTCCTGATTTGTCTGTCAGGTTGACAAGGGAATCGTAAAGATTAAATGAGATAGGCAGCGTACTGAGACCCAGACACATGCACTTGTGTGCATGCACACACACACCTAAATCAAAAGTTCTACAAAACAATAAAACAACATTTATACCAGTTTCTCTATTCCATTTTATTTCATTTTAAAAATGTTGGTCTTGCCTCAATTAATTGATTTCAGGATCCACAAAAGAGTTGTTTTTCACAGTATGAACAACACCAAGACACGTTACATAAAATGGCCGGCATAGAGCAGGTGTTCAACACATAGTGTAGTATAGAAGGGCTCTTCCTTCTACACACATCTTCCATTGCCACTACCAGCTTGTTCTTTCCGAGAGCTCCATGTGACCATGGTCTGCACTCATTCCGTGCTCCTTCCATCCTGCCTCTGCCCCTTCACCCACACCAGCAGCCAGGGTCACTGGTCACTCTTCCCAGGGCTTTCTGCTTAGCCCCACTTACCCCCACCTAGATACTTTTGGTTCCTGCTCCTTTTCATAGCCTGGGTCTCCCAGTCTTCTGATCAATTCTGTGAGCTGCCTCATATATTTCCCATAATTTTATTTTGTGATAAATTACTCAGAACCAGTTTCTGTTGTTTGTAATTGAGAACCCTAGTAGTTCATACCTCAAAATTCAGTTCTCCAAGAAGCCACCCAGCGGTTAAAGATAGGAAAATGATAATCGAATGTTCAAGTTACCAACTTTTCTTGAAGGAAGATTAGTTTAAGGTTTTTCATAATCAAAACTTTAGGTTCCATTTTAGTAGGGCACACACCGCCTTAATGTAGAAGAATTTAAATTTAGCTCTGGAATTCTAAGTACCCCAAGAGGCCAGTAATGAAAACTATTTTGAGGCCGAGGTGGAGGAGAGGTGGTGTCCTTCCCATAATAGTGTGTCATTGGTAGCCCACTGCCAGCAGTACTCACCGGTGGTGATTTCGGTAATGAGTTCAGCAGCATTGTGGCAACCCTGAACTATGCTCCTTGTCCAATGGGAGAGGTCCCTGCTGGTCTCTCCCCTGAAGAGATGTGTTTCAATCCCTTGCCTGGTACCAGTTCGTGTTGCAAAGGACAGATCCACACCAGCCTGGGGGGAACCCTTTCCTGGACCAGAATGGACCAGCCTAGAGAGAGAAAGAAAGAGACAGAAGGAGAGAGTTCAGCAAAATGGAAACTAGTTTATCCACTTGGCATATCACCTTGTAAAAGCCCCAAATTGGTGATTTGTTCTCATTTTTTTCTGATCTGAAATCAAAGGGGTCCACTAAACCCTTCTCTTTGTCAGGGTTTCCTGCCTTTCCTGCCATCCCCTCTTCCATGGTAGTGTGAGGTTGAGACAGCACCCAAAAGCAGTGCATCTGGACGAATGTGCAAAGGACTTGAACAATATGACTTTAACTTGTGCAAATTCAACTCTACTCACTCAGCCAAAAAGAAAAAGAAACAAAGAAATGTGAGAGAGAAAATAATTTTAATACTGTGTAAAATTCTCTCCACCATTCCATTCCTAAGCATATATATGTCCCAATCTGAGCATGAGGTGGGCACGTGAATCTATTGTTTCTAGGGGCTCTCAGTGCCCCTGAGTCTCTTGTAGTTTGAAGCATCCAGTTGCACTGAATGTACTTCTGGGTGTGCATTTTTTCATGCATAGAACCCTCGAATGCAAGCAAACAACTTGGAACTCAATCGAAGAAACAGCAATAGGTGTTTCTGACAAAGCTCAACAGAGAACTGGCAGAGCAGGACTTCTTGAGAAATGGTAGAGAATTGCACTTTTTGAGAGATTTAAGAGATTTTCAAGAGAAATGTTTACCATGCAAGCTTTTCACACTGACTTTAGAAACTACGCTCACCATAAAATGTGACTTCCACAGTAAATATTTTCTGAACAGCCAGACTTAAAAGGTGAAGAATCAAAGTGCTCTGAGCGCCACTTTCTGAGCAGGTGCTGGGTGCTATGTCTCACTTTCTTTATTTTATTTTTATTTTATAATTTTATTTTATTTTATTATTTTTTTGAAGGTCTATGTATCACTCATTGCCTTTAAACAACTGGATTCCTCATGCTCTCTCTTACTTACTCTTCCATATCTCAACCTCCTTTTAGGAGAGACTCATAGCAATCGTTTGCAGCACAGCGTAAGTGTAGCTTAGTAAATGTTACTTCTCTGCAGAGATCTGCATTTTCAGCCTTATCTTTTAATACAGGAAACAACACTTCACCATTTGCTAGAGAAATGCCATGTGTCTAACCACACGGTGGATGGGAGAGTTATTTTCTTAGGCAAAGGGCGTGTTACCCCTAGGTTAAAAATTGCACAAAAGAAATTCAAAAGCTTATTTTCTCTTGTAAACCTAAATACTGTAGAACAAAATTATCAGTGGAATAAAGCATATTATAGCCTGTTGAATTTCTAGCAACAATCTTATATAACTCTGAGGAGCTTTCTTTTACTGCAAAGTTGGAATTAGGTGAGAGCGGTGGTTCGTAACGCCAACTCAAAGAAAAAGGTTAGTTGAAAAGCCTTTGGGAGATTCATTAAAGATATGGCAGTCCTATGAGTCTCACTGAAAGGAGATCCTAGAACAGTGTGAAGGCTGCTGGCGTGGGTGCCCAAACACCGGGATCTAACAGGGAGAGATGGAGTCCAATTCATTTGGAGGGAGGAGAACATTTTGTAATGAGCAGTGAGCAAGAGGGACTGAGAAGCTGCCACAGGATTTAAAATCAAGTGAGGCTATAATAAATAAATAAACGTTTCTCTAAAGCCTAATATAGGTTTTAAAGGGATTAAGGGTCAAGCAAAAATGCATTAAGAAAAGGTGTCTATAGGAAGTAAGAATGTATACTGTGTTTTCTTAGTTGCTCAAAGTGTTTTTATACTTTAAGGTGTTTAAGTTTTAGCTGCTTTAAGAAGTATATCCAGCTCTTCCTTTTGAAAATCTTAAAATCCATATCAGTTGGGTACAGCTGGCAGGCTGCATGTTAAACTGAAAAGGTTTGGGTGGCATAAGAAAGCTACGTTAGAACCCCATTCTGTCTGGTATTTATTAAATTTTTTTAAGAATCACTGCCTCACAAGGTAGTGTTGTGAAGATGAAATAATCTAAGTACTGTACCTAGCACAGAAACTAGCATATAGTTTGTACTCAATGGGTATTACTTCCATTCCTTACCCCTACACTCAGTTTTCTTATTTTAAAAATATAATTCCTACACCATAAAATTAGGATTAAACATAATAAAATACAGAGCATTTAGTTCAGTATTTAGTACATCACAGTCAGCATTCAATACAAATCGGCCTTTTTCTCACTTTCCATCCCCTAAAAGTCCATCCAGAGCACATCAACTCTGTCACAAGCCAGGGCCAGCATAAATATACTGCAGAGGCAGGAGCAAAGTGAGAAAAAGATGTACCACCCTCATGGAGAATGCCGTCTTTTGGTGAATTTCCTGCCAATTTTATTTTTACAAAGAGATTATAAAATTGAAGCCAATAAAAACTGGAAAAGTGCAATTTATTAGAAAATCCACATTTGGCAGCTCAGGATACAAGGAATGACATTACGAACAGAACACAACAAGGTATGAGAGAGCCCAGGTTGACCAACACCACACACAGGGAGTCCTTGACGGGGAAGCCCAGTGTGTCATGGGAAGTAGCAACGAAGAAAGCGTTTGCAGGGAGGACTATGGGTGTTCTTCATTATCCGTCTCATCGCTAAATTCTCATTGATTAAAAAGAAAGGGAAGATAATATAAGAGGTGCTAATTCACTGTCATTTCTTAAAATTGAGTAATATTCCATTGTGAACAAATGCCAGATTTTAACAATCCACTCATCCACTTGTACTCACCATCAAATTGGTATAATGTAGTTTTAATCACTTTTAGTTATTATAAAAATGTTTCCATTATCATGGCAAGTAATATATATTCATTGCAAAGCCAGGTAATGAATACATTCTATTCTCTTTCTTTTTTTACTTTTTCTTTTGCAAATTGCAAGTTTCTTATCTTTTTCTCTTTTCTTTCAGTGTCTTCCATATAGTAATGTTTTCAGTTCCTGAACACACATTCTGTCAAGGTACTCTACATTCCCCCTTGTCTGAGAGGTGGCTTTCCCAGAGCCATTGTCCTTCTGCTTCAATGTGGGTAGTTGATCTCCAGGCCTGCTCAGTGCTGTTATCCTTAGACACTGTTTCCTGAATTCCATGCCATTTTCTTGCTTCCTGACATGTAAATTTCCTAGTTTTTATTTAAGCACATTTTTCAAAGAGAGGGTTTCTGAGATAAATGTTCTGAATTCTTATAGTTTAAAATATATTTATAACACCTTTGCATTTTGTTATTTTGTTTTTTAATTATTAGGTATATGTAAATTTAGGATTAAATTTCCTGTTGGATTGAGAATTACATTGCAAAATGTCACCCATCTATTTTATTGCATATATTATTTACAGCTATTTTAAAGGCTATATCTGACAACTCCTGTAGCTAGGTCACTTCTGGGTCTGTTTCTATTGCCTATATATTCTCTTGTAGCTGTTTTTTATATGCCTGGCAATTATTGATTGAATCTTTTTTGTGTATAAAAATGTACAAAATATAGAGGCTCTAAATGAGTTTATCTTCCTCCAAGGAAGATTCATTCTATCTCTAGCAACAGTAGGAGTACATATCATCTCAGTCTAATCTGGTGTTGAACTAACTTGAGGCTGATTTATACCTTGTAATGCTCTATTTACTTTTGAATTATCCTACTACAAGGGTATCTCTCTATGAGAATCTGGATAGTTTCCTAGGGCTCCTCATTTATGGTGTGTTCTGAACCACAATTTTTATCTCTCAAGCAGCAATGCTAAAAACTCCATGCTATTTTGGGGCTTTTGCTCCCTGGCTATTTGGTCTCATTCCCTGCTAGAATGAGTGTGTTCTAAATCTCAAAATGCAATTGATATATATTTAAGCAGAATCTTAAAGCTATATGAAATTTATGTAAGATAATTGAATTATAAGGAGGAAGATATTCTAAATGGTCAGGAAAAATATGAGCCAAAGACAAAAACTAGAATGTAAGAAGAGGGTCCCAGGGATGGTAATTAATTTGTTCTGAGGAATGCTGGCAACAAAATTCTAGAAAGATTCATTGATACCAGTCTATATAAGGTTTTGGAATTCAATGTGGCACATTGGATTCTATTTAGGAGGTACTAGAAAATCATGAGAGTTTTATGATAGGTGGATGAGATTACACAAGCAGTATTTTAGAAAAAAATTTCAGTAAAACTGAAAAAGATGCTATGCATTGAACAGATTGTTTTTTAAGGCACGGAGAAAAGTTATAATAGTTTCAATGAGGAGACAAAGCCCAAATAGATAATTTGAGAAATGTCACATCAGCTATGGTTAAATAATATTTGGATGAACTAAAGAAGTCACAGAACTCAAAGTAACATAATGAATGCCTGAAGTTGAGGATAGTAATTATTTCCTAAGGCTCTTTTAGAATACAATCTACCACAGATTCTCCTCAGCCTCAGTTAAAGGTCTTTAGCAGTTTAGCTCCACTTTCCCCATACTCTTTGGCACTATAAAAATATATAGAGATATACAATAATTTATGCATGTGCTATGAAGAGAGTGATATGTATTTATCCCTCCCTTTTGGGGGAAAAATAGGCAACATTCATAAAACTCAGGTATTTCCTATATATCAGTCTATCCAAAGAAGACTGTCCAATATTATTCATTCCTTTGAAAATCTTTTCTACATGTAATGAAGTCCAGAGTGCTATGAGTGCTATATTTCAATACTAGAGCTTGGGGACATCTGTCCAGAATGGGGATATATGCTAATTGCACTTGTTAACAGTTCTGTGTTTATGCGCTGTCAGCAGGATGGAAGCAAGCACGACACAGAGTCTGCTAGAGAGTATGGGGATCTGAAGAGCTATTCCAATCACAGCATGGCACTGCTGACAATCATATGGTGACTTGCAATCCAAATGTCTGATTAGGAATCCTTGTGAGGAGAGACTTGCTTTAATATGAAAATGTGGGCCCACCCTCTCACACCCTACCCCCACTCTCCTTCCTCCCATCAAGCCCCCAAATCAATAAATATTCCATTTTAAAATACAGAGGCACAGAAATTGGTTTTAGTATTAGTTTCCACTCCATTATTGTGTTATATTTAGAGTTCCATCTAACCTACCTAGTGATGTCAACCTCTTGCTGTAATCAACAAGCAGAACGTGTAGCTTACTCTCTTTGTAGCTACCCAACAGCCACACACGAGGCCAGCTGTATCTTCCCTGGTGAATTCTCTCCCCTTTCAGGTGGTTATATCATTCTCTTTCCACTCACAGGAAATAGTGAAAAGGGTTGCTATGGTTGTTCGACAGTTGTTGTGCCCACTCCAGAGTGATCCGTCTGTCACCAGTGGAACGTTAGTGCTCACATTTTGTCAGTACAGTACTTTGGGATGCAAGGTGCCCCGTTATGTTACATTCAAGCTATTACTACTAATTGTTCAATTAATTTGCAGTTGTAGATGGATAAAAATAATGTGCTTGCCTTGTTTGTCAAAATGCCCCCATAAGCACAATTATATTGCAATATCTGTGCAAAGGCGGTCCACGTGCATCCTCAGGTAATTTTCACTGGAGAAAGCTGCCATATGCTAATGAATTCCCTCTATCACCAAGAGACAAACAATCCTGCAAGACTTCTCCAAGGCACATTTATATATCAAACTAACGATAGGCCCTGCCTCATCCCTGGAAGAACTGGAAAGCTCTAAGTGCTACATCATCATTTTCAGCTCAGTGGAGTCATTAGCATTTTGCCATTATCATTTGTTTCCTCGTTACCACCTTCTCCAGGGTAATACATGTACAGTGCCCTCAGGGTGCCTCCCACCCACAGACTTCAGAACATGTCTCCAACACTAAGCCACAGATTACAGCTGTAATGCCATTCAAAATATCTAGTGGCAGTGAGTAAAGGAGTGTGACCAGAAAGGGAAGGGTGGCTCCAAGATGATGTGTTCTCACCTCCTCCTCTCTGGGTCCACAGAAGCGGCTGAGGTGCTGGTAAGAAATATTTGATTTGTCACATCTTCAGTGGGGAACTCCTCCCTGCTTGATCACAAGGGATATAAAATGTTATGTTAAACTGATAACAATGTATTCAGCTCTCTGTATATAAATCATAGCACAGTAAAGTCTACTGAGTATGCCATTTGTGGTGACCAAAGAGAACTAATTAACTAAAAAAATAAAATTAATATGAATAATGATAATTAGTGACAATACTGCCAATGTTTTGATAAAGCTCTTGAACTGTCCGAAGCACTTAAATGAGCTGATGTCATTTGGTTCTCCTAGCAATGCCTGGATGACTAGGTTGGCTTTGCTCATTATCACATGTATTTATACTGAGCTCCCATTCTGTTCAGATACACTCCTAGCCATTGTGTGTATGTGCGTGTGTATGTGTGTGTGCGTGTAAAAGCTATCCAGCAGATTCCAAGCCTAGTAGCTCCTCTGCTATGCCCTGCTACAAAAAAGATTAAGGATCCCAGATTAACCATTGTTTGATTCTGATAACTAGAAAATGAATCGGTTACCTGCTCAAGGATTATCTCCTGGGATATTACACTTCTCACCACCTACTCCCTACCAAACTGATTCTTAATATTAATAAATATGGCCATAATAAAGCATTGTTTGGATTTTTTTTTTCATAGAGTGTGGGCTTCTGGACAAAGGACTAGCCTACAAGTCTTTTCACTCTTCTGAGTGCATAGAATATTATTATGTGCACATCTTTTGTTATATCTTGACCAGTATTTTCCAAGCCTGGCTATGCAACCATATTATTCAGCATTCTCCACAGAAACAAAACTGATAGGATAAAGAGATGTATAGAAGGAGATTTATTATGAGGAATTAATTCACACAATCATGGAGGCTGAGAAATCCTATGATCTGCCATCTGCAAGCCAGAGCCCCAGGAAAGCTAGTGACATAGTCCAGTCTAAGCCTGAAGGCCTCAAAATTACAGGAGTCAGTGGTGTGGGGCCCAGTCTGAGTTTGAATGTCTAAGAACCAGGAAGACTGATGTCTGAGGGCAGGAGAAGAAGGATGCTCCAGCTCAGGCAGAGAGGGCAAACTCATGATTCTTCTGCCTTTATGTTCTATTCAGGCCCTCAAGGGATTGGGTGATGTCCACCTACATTGTTGAGAGCAATTTAATTTACTGAGTCTAGTGATTTAAATGCCAATTTCTTCCAGAAACACCCTCAAAGACACATCCAGAAATAATGTTTTACCAGCTATCTGGGCATCTTATAGCCCATTCAAGTTGACACATAACATTAACCATCACAAGCCCACCACTTGTCAAGTTAGCACCTATGTGCACCTCCTTAACTCACACTTAATCTCCAAATAAAGACAATGGCAAGATTATTACCTAACATAATACAACTATCTTGCATACAACAAAAAAAAACACCAATTCCTTCCCAAGAAGAAACGGTAGTCCTTGAATTATGTTTACTCTTCTATAACTTAAAGACTCTGATACAAAATTAATAATACTCAATGAGCATTCCTGAAGGGTCTGGACCATTAGTCGTCCTGCCTGGATTGGGTTATTATAGTCTTCCATTGACCTTAATCACAGGGCATGGTAATCCTAAGGGATCTCCTATATGGCAGACATACTCTCCCATACCTCTATTGTACAGCAGTAGTCCAATCTCCCCTGGCTGATCTGGAACAACCACCCAGCCAACACCATAACTCCCTTCCTTGACTGTTGACACAGAGGATAAGGAACCCAAAGTGACTGGGTAACAGTCTTAACTTCCAGTTTAATGGAATAATTGTGTAGAAGTATAGTTTCTTCTAGAACTAAGATTCTATGTCAGCAGAGCATTAAGTTGTAGGAACAGGAAGCAAAAATTGTGCTAGTGGGTCACTGGGGTAATAGTGAATGGCCTCATGTCCATTTCCACTCCTTGATGGCAATGCGTAGCATAGTGTTGCGTGTACACATTAATATTTTATGCATATCTTGACCAATGTTTTCCAACCCTGGCCATACAACCAAATCACTAGGTAAACTGGTTAAAAAATACAGATTTCCAGGACACATTCCATATACTCTGAATAAGCCTCTCTGGAGGTAAGAGCCTAGAATCTGTATTGTTTTTAAAAATCCCAGGTGATTTTTGAGGCAATAGACCATGGCTCGAGAATCACTGATATCAGAATAAACATTTTCCATCCCTCACTTTTTACCATAAAATTCCTGACTCGTGTTCCATTTGCAGCTAACAATTTATTTAACCAGAGCTTTGATAATGTGGAAATGGATAGTTGTATTAATCATAATCACAATCTTTTGCATATGTGTACAGATTTATATGCATTGGGTTTCTCCTGTTCTCCCTAGTCCTGGGACCAGATGACAAGGCCTTGGCAAGTTGAACTAATTAACTTCTTTCAGTCCTTTTGGACTCTGCCCCAGTTGTACAAACACAGCTTCCTCGAGCAGGAACAAACACCAGTTAGTTACACTGAAATTTTTTGTGGTGTTAATCTGCTCAGAAATTGTGCCAGCCTCTTAGCATCTTAATTAACCTGCTTCAGTTCTCTGGGAATATTCCTTACAAGAAAATACGAAGAAGCAGAAATTGCGCAGACAGTCTCCTCAATTATCGGTTTTATTTGGCATCACTAGTGAGTGGTACTGAATGAAAGCCAACATCGGTTCCTCCACAAAGCCTGGCCTGGTCACTGGAGTTCCTCAAATCCACTTGCCTCTGTATTCTGTAAAATAGATTCTCAGTACCATCCATCCTGTCCTCTTTAACGCATGGCTTCATAGTGTTGCTGATCAGGGCATACATTAGAGACATGATCTTTTCACTAGATTGTGGGCTTCTAGATTGACTGCAAAAACTAGCCTTCAAGTCTTGGAAATTCTCTCAGTACATAGCATAGTGTTGTGTGTATGGTCAGTCAATTGCTTTATCAAATGAGCAAGTGTGCATTATTCCATTGCTTATACTTCCCATCGCTCATTTATTTCACTAAAACTGAATGCTTCTTTACCAATAACTTACATTATCCAGAAGGCTTGATTTGAAATAATGCTATCTTATGTTCAGTCAATAGGAATTTCTGGTTATGAAAAAAGAGTTTGGAGTATCAATCACTGATGAAAGATTTTGCTACCTATATTCAAGATACTGAGGTGTGAATATTACATATTTCATAGCCTTCAGTCTGTATCTAAATATAACCATAGCTCTATTCTCTTACCTGAAAAAATTGTCATAACTAACCTATATCTGTTTGATATGTTAAACTTAACTAACATAGAGCTTACTTTTTTAGAGCAGTGATTCCTCAAAGGGTAGTCTCTGAACCAGCTACAACAACATCATTTGGGAACTTGCTAGAAATGTAAATTCTCTAGCTCCAGCCCAACACACTCTGGGGGTGGAGTTCTGCAGTGTGCTTTAATAAGCCTCCAGATGAGTCTAGTGCACCCACAGTTTGAAAACCACTGCCTTACATAATAACCATTAAGTCCATATCTATCCTGGGCACCGTGTTAAACATTTTGAGGCAATTCCACTTTTAAATGGTCATACTGGTTGATGCCAATGAGTAATTTCTACTTGGCATGATCATTTACTGTCTAATCAATCTGGTCATCAGCTCTACAAAATTGAATTGATCGTTTAATTCCTAAGAATGGATCAGACCACCAATCTGTCAAGACTCAATATGACTGAACATAGAGCCTTCATTCATAAATCATCTAAATCATGAAACAGGAAACTAAACTGGAAATAAAATTCTCCATTCTCAAATAATGCCTAAGATACATTTTAAAAGATAATCCCAGCTGGATAATGTACCCACTCAATAAAGTTCAATTCACCAATACTTACGAATTCCCTCTTGTTTAAAGGCCCCAGTGTTTTCAGAGGTTTGTGTCATGATTCACTCATTCACTTTAAACTCACACCCCTTCTAAACTCTAAACTCACACAAAGATGCAATGTAAGACGTCACGAGAACATGGCTGACATCTTACAAAACATTCCAGAAATTGTGTATGCCTAAGGCAGTTCTTGCCTTCAACCTTTCAACTTGGCCCCCATGGAAGCCTGCACCCTTAGACTCAGTTTTTAAACTGTGGCTCTATGAGATCCAATTTAAAGGAACTCCTTCACTGCCCAAAACACGTTTGCTTAAAGAACCCATCAGTGAATCAATTCTTATATTTGAAGAGTAATTCTCTGTCTTAAAAACATCTAGTTATTATAATCCACGAGTGGTGAATAATATTAATAAAGTCAGCTTAACGCACTTGGGCATCACAGCTTTTCTTGATCTAAATGTGACTGAATCTGTCTTACGTTTTGAAATCTGGATCTAAAGATCATTCTGACATCACTGGAGCCACATAAGCTTCTGTTAAAGGTGACTGTTGGTTGTCTAAATTCTAGTACATTGATTAAAATATTAAATACACATGAATTTATTTTAAAAAATCTTTATTGAGCTTCTACACTGAGCCTGACACTGTGCTAGGTGCTGAGCTACAACAGCAATCAAGATAGACATAGTACCTGTCCTGGTAGAGCTTATATTATTTTTAGTAACACCTTTATCATTCCAAGTTTCAGGCAGCCTGAGCTACTGACATATTTTAGTGATTAATAGTGAAATTATAATTGTACAATTGTAGCCATTCCTCTTCACGGAAAAAAAAACAGTTTATATAATAACTCAGTCCTCTTTGTATCTAGTCATCATAGACAGGTAGATGGAAGCAGACTGTCATTCTCAGACTAGATGCCAATGTAGTTAACTAGGATATTAAGGCCCATGCAGACTTAGGTATCATGCTAACCAATATCACACTAAGCTTCCTAAACTGGAACATCAAATACAAATAATACCAATATTATGTAAGTGCTTTAACTATTTTAATTTAATCCTCCATCATAACCATAGGAGATGTGTACTACAATAATCCCATTTTACAAATGGACAAACTGATGCACAGAGAGATGGAGTAACTTGCCAAGGTCATATAACTAGATAGGAGAAGAGCTAAGTTTCTAAACCAGGCAATTTGGCTCCAGAGTCAGCGCTCTTAACTTCTAAACAAGCTACTCTCTATTTCCTTAATGAAATAATAAACTATAAATTTAAACACAACACTCATAGCTAAAAAGCTTATATTACCATATATGCAATTAAAATAGTCAAAATCCATCTTCACTCAAGGAACTAGTGCAGCAACTGGCAGTCCACCGGCCCAGGAGACCTAAGTCCAGCTATGCCTTTGGTGTTACTGTCCCCATTGTAACGATCAGTTCTCCTCAAATGCTTTATCCTACAATGAGGTCCCATAACCTTGAATCCTTGTTTTTCTGATGAAACAGCTATTGCACCTTCAGGCCCACTGTTTTTGTTTAAATCTATTTTCCTGTTTTTTGGCTTTAACACAAGTCTTCGCTTACTTTGCTTTTTGCTATGACATTGCCCACCTCACATATCACCTATCCTGGACTGAGCCCCTTTCTCTCATTCTATTACTTTTCCCATTTAAATTCAATGTGGCAGGATCTATCTCTTTACTTAGGTAATCCCATTCTTTTAGAATAAAAAGGCTTGCTCACTGGGAATGCTATTAACAAGATCAGTCTCCTAAGAAACAAATTCTCCATGTCTATTGTCTCTGGTTTCTAGAAATAGGTAAAGTGGGTTTCCTCACAACAAATTATCTCGAATCCCTAATCAAGAGCAAACAGAGATAGCACAATCACCTCAACCTTTTCTAATTCATTAATATACATGAATTCAACATAATGCAATATTTTTTGATATATTCTATGTAGTTGTACAGCATTACCATAGGAACTATCTTCTGGAGAGATCTTCATGGCTTGTTCCTTCATTTCCATCAGTTGAAATGTCACATTTTCACAGAGGCCTCCCTTGCGCAAAATGAGAAACACCCCTTTCTAGTCACTGTCTAGACCCCTCACCCTGCTTTATTTTTTTCACAGACTATATCACCATTTGAATGTTTTAATCACGTCTCTTCTGTTTCTTGAGGACAAGGAATTTGCCTGTTTCATTCACTGCTGCATTCCCACTGTCTAAAGAAATGCTTGTAACACAGTCATTGGTCAATAGATATTTAAAAATTAAATATGAAGACATTGTCTTTTGTCGAGATTAAAAATCTCAACGAAAGATTTAAAAATCATTTACTGAATGCTTTCTACGTTTCTAACATTCATTTGTTAAGGATATAAAGATAGAAATAAAAAAATTCCTTAGTAAGTCAATTTCTATTAATTTATCAAATTAACCACTTGAGTAATATATAAGTATTACAAGAGTTCAGAAATAAGACTAAAATTAGTCAAAAAAGCTTTCTGAAAGTAAGATTTGAATTGGACCTTGAAGGATGGATAAATTTTGTATAGGTTGAGGTGGAGGTGGGAATGAACGCTCATGTCATGGTTAACATTACGGCTCTTGCGTACACAATCACACACACACAGATACTATCTATGTAGCTGTTGAGATGAACTTTCTGAACCAGAACCATTGGCTAAAAGAGGGGACTATGCTTCTAAGGTCTATAGCATTTGAAATGTGATTCCAAACCGGGGAGTTGATTTGAGTGCTGAATTTCCTGCTCTACAATAAGGATAGCTTCAGAGAACATGTACTCAAACATTTAGAAACTTTCTGAGCCAGAGGGCTCTGATTTTTTAAGACAGCTCAGTGGTGGTAGTAGCAACCTCCACCTAGGGGATATAACTTAGTAAAAGGACACTGGTGTTAAAATTGAGAGACCTTGGATGCTATTCCAATTCTTTAAGTGCAAATACACCCATCACATAACTCATTACTAGTCTTCTTCTCTCCTTCCCTCCCCCCCCAACACACACAGTTATTATAATAATTGGAGTACACACTCCGTAGCACATAATTTGTATAGCATATTTAAGAGTAGTTGAATTAGGCCTTCTGCAAGAGACAGAGACAACGCAACTGTGGATTGGAATTGTAGATGTGAAAATATACCACCTACTCCCTGTTTTAGTTAATCCCACCCTCCTTCAAGAACAAGATCAAGTTCAACAATCCAGTTGAACTGTTATATTTAAAATTCAATACCAAAGGACATAATATTGGCTTCTTTTTGAATTTTTTCTTTGTAAAATGAGAATAATAACACCTGTACTACAATTATGTAGACAAAAGGAGATTTATATAGTATCATTGACTCCAGGATAGATTGCTAACCACAGAAATCACTAGCTCAGCATCTTCACTTTACAGAGAGAAAGTTGGGAGCCAACTTTGGGAGTCCGGTGACTTGCTCAAAGATCAATAAGCTAAAAAGTGACAGAGACAGGATCATGACCTAAGTTTTTACACATCTAAGGAGGCTTTTGATTTAACCACGTAAGAGTGCTCAATCAAATGTGCTTAAAGATAATTTGACAAAGTAATTTCATACAAATTCACAGTATAATTATAGCTCAGTTTCTTGTATAAACTAGATATTCTAGTGAAGCCATAGAAAATGATTTCATTCTCAACCAGTGTTATCCTAGGTATATAAAGCAGAACATAAATCTTATGGAGAGTAGACACCATTTCAAAACAAAAACAGAGACCTCTGATTTCTGCCTTCAGTGTATAAAATTTGGAAAAGCATTAGTACCACCAAACATTAAGAAGGATCCATTTAATCCATAAAATTATAAATTTTTTGGAACCCATCAAAGAGCTTCGGTGACAGGGCGACCAATTAGCCTGACTACTAGGACAGTCAAGTGCTGGGTTACCTGCCGAAGAGTGTAAGAGGAACATGGGGCCACCATAAAAGTAGTTATAAAAAATGTTGTTAAATTTTTAATGAATTGCTAGATGCTGTATGTAGAATAGTAAGAGTATAGAAAGCCTGGTTTGGGGGAGTTGCAAAAACAAAGTGAGTTGTCACTCACATGCAAGCTTTTCTACACAGACCTCCATTGAGGGCTCATGAAAAAGACCAAAGGCAAAGAAAGAAACCAGAGGAAATCTTAGCTGGCAGAATGAGTCTTGGGGAGGGGAGCAACCACTGCTATGAGAAAGGCAGAAAACCCTGCTTGGGCCCTCCCTTTTACCCCTAAGAATAAAAAATAAAAAGTTTGACGATGCTGGGGGAATGGCATCAAACACTGTGGCCCCGGGACACAGTTGAACACAGCTATACGTAAAGAACAGAAGAAAGAATGGGGCCAGAAATCATCCTGGGTTCAGAGCGTTGTTCTCCGACCTACCTGGGAGAGGTGGGATCTCTGAGAAAGCTGTGACTGAGATTGAAGCTGGGCCATGATAACCAGGATGACTTCTGGCCCCAACCGCCAGGATGGCAAGCACAAAGTCATAAACAGGAATAGTCTACTACCGCACAAGGTCAGGAGGATACGGAGATCACACATTTCTATGAAGTGAAAAAGAACAGGGGAGCCCTAAAGCTGAGGGTTAATCAGGAACATAGAGGAAAAAGCTGCAGCAAACCAGCCCCCACCCTAAGTACAAAGTGAAGATTGGGAAAATTAAAGTCAGCGGTGCACTGACGGTAAGCATAGCAACAAGAAAGTCTAAATCCAGCTCAACTACTGGCTAAATTTAGTCAACATTCCGTAATAGCAGCCTAGCAGAAGAGATGTACGCAGCCCAGGGATACATATTTCTTACCCTAGCCTCTACGTTCTGCACAAAAAAGCTAGCATTCAATCAAAAGTGAGACACATGAAGTACAGACAGCCCACTATCAAGAAAAAAATGAAATCAAAAGAGTAAGATTCAGAGATGACACATATGTTGGAACCAGACATAGAATTTTAAAAAATACATATTAATACAATTATTATTAATATATTAGTGAAAAAGATGGATGGCATTATGAATAAATAGGCAATTTTAGCAGAGATGAAAACTACAATAAAGAGTAAAATGAAAATGCTAGGCATAAAACCAACACACCAGAACAGAGATTTAAGAATGACTTGTACAGGCTCATCTATAGACTCAACACAATGAAGATGAGAATCAGTGTACTTGAAACTATAAGCTCAATAGAAACTACACAAACTGAAAAAGAAAGAAAACAGAGTATGGCAGGGGAGAAACAGAACACAGCACAGTATCTAAGTGCTGGGGAACAATATCAAACATTCCCATGTAGAATTATAGAATGTTAAACACAGTTAAAAGATTCTCAGAATGAATAAATATGGAGCACTCAACTATTTGCAGTCTACAAGAAGCCAACTTAAGATAAAAAGACACAGTTCATAAACAAAAATACAGAAATACACACTTCCCATATTAACTCTAATTAAAACACATATACAAAGTAAATTGTATTCTCTGTATTAATATCAAAGTAGATTCATGAAACATACTCATGCTTGGAAGCCCAAGACAAATGTTCCTTCTTCTGTAAAAATTTCCCTATACTCACTAATTAGATTTATCTCTCTTCCTTCACTGTACTCAGACAACACCTAATTTGGACCCTTATTGTCGCTCTAATGGCCCCTTTATGGTTAGGTGGGGTCCTATGACTAACTCTAGACAATGCATTGTGAGCTGCAATAATAATGTGTGTGCCTTCTGGCTCCGAGCCCTTAATCGCTAAGGCGAGGGAAAAGCTCCTTTTCTTTCTTCTTGCTCAGCTTCAACCAATACTCAAAATGATGGCAGCTCCATCCTCTCAAGTTTCAGAAAGAAGAAATATGGGGAAGAAACCGCAGCAACCCACAACGAATAGGTGGCATGGAAAAGAAATAAACTTTGTTGTTTAAACCGGGGTCAGCAAACTATGATCCAGAGCCAAATAAGACCTGTTGCCCGTTTTGGGAAATAGTGTTTATTGAAGCACAACCACATCCATTCACTTAGGTATTGTCTGTGGGTGTTTTTGTGCTACGTTGGCCAAGTTGAGTAGTGGTGACAGAGGCTGTGTTGCCAGCAACACAGGAAATATTTACTAGCTGGCCCTTTAGAGCAGGACGGACTAGGAGCAGGGTGAGGCTGTAAGCTACCCAGGGTTCAAAATTTAAGGAGGCACTCACTGTCAGCATCACGGGGCACTAACCTTGCATTTGGTAACTGGAATTACCAGTTCCAAAGCAATACCTATAATAAATTCAGAAGTGAACAATGATTGCATAAACCATGCTTAATATTGTATGAGTCACAGGGATAAGTCATCAGATGGCAAAGATGTTATCAAATATTTTAATCTCAATATGCAGTTCTCTATGACTTACATCATGATTTTCACTGTCACCTAAAGCGGTATCTAGATCCATAGAATAATGTGAAGAATCGATATCAAGCTTCATGCACATCATATCTCAATTTACTTTAAAATGACTTTAAAATATAAATTGTTCAATATGGCAAAGTATTTCTTTTCCATCATGTGTAACTGTGAAGATATTGTGTTAATCCTTGAGTCCCTCTGGATCTACAGATTAGAACAGGAAGAGAAGTGAGAAAACGGACACTTGGCATTCCTGGGAAATGATAGTTCATTATGCAAGAATTTATTGCATTGGTGCTGTCTGAGATGAAGGATTTGACAAATTAATTTATGTTTTCTCTTACCTAAGCACTTCCGCTCATACCCTTCTTGCATGCCAAAACAGAACCTCTTCTCACACAAGCCACATCACAATTAATAAACCTTCAAATATTCCTTTGTAGTCCCCTTTTGTTTTAAAGATATAGTACCAGAGATGTGGAGAAACTTTTCCCCTAGGGCCTGAACAGTGATAATCAGAAGAGTAGATGTTTAGAATCACAGGTCACACTGGATCCCGAATGACAGAGGTAACCAAGTGTCTTTAAAATTTTTACTTGTGTTTGTAATTTGTGGAGCCCTCCTATGTGCAGGGCCCATGGCAGGTGTCCCCTTGCCTGGATTTAAGGACGTACTGGAAGAAGGAATAGGTGTGAGCAAAGCACAGTGGGGCTCATCAGTAGGAAGGGCAAGGCATTCAGGAAGTAGCCCAAAGCAGCTGGACCCCTAGACAAGGGCTTGAGGTCAAACTGCCCACATCGCCACTCAACAGATCTTGTCCCAGAAGGCTAATGGTCCTCCTGTAGCCAGAGGGCAGCACTAAGCCACCATTCCAGATCTGGGTCCCTTGGGCTCATGATCCTTTAAGCTCACACGCAGTTATGTCTTTCGGGACTCCACAGTAAAAGGCCTTCCTTTAACTCTGCTTTCTACTGTGTTCCTGTGCCTGACTATACTCCCCCTTTTGCCCTGCCCTGGAAAAAACGTGAGTAGACTTTAATTCATTTATTCATTGAGTTGCTTATTTATCTTAGTCAACAAGGACTTTAGTCTCCATCTTTCATGTGTAAAGCTCAGATGAAAGCATTAAAAAGGAAACAAAATGGACAAGATGCCATTCCTCTCTCTAGGAATACTAGGAGGAAGAGGATGAGGAACAGTCATTTCCTGAGCACCTGTCTTGCTGCTGCTATGGTAGTTGAAGCCTCACAACAGTCCTCCTTCTTATATTTAAGGGAAATTAGGCTCACAGAGATCAACGTCGTATAGATAATAAATATTTTGCCTACAGCTTAACCTGAGATCTGACTACAAAGCTTATGTTTTATTACTTTATATTTATAGTTTAGCAAAAGATTTTTTAAAGAACAAGTATGCAAAACAATAATATAAATCTGTGTGAGCATTGTGGAGTTTGGGTGTGAAGGCTTGTTAGTCGAAGCAATTTTTATTGACCTTCCAAAAATAAGTAGTACCAGGAAGACAAAGACATTTCTGCCTCATGCCAAATAACACGGCCAATCTGACGAGAGGCGCTGGCGTCTTAGCTCACTTTTCTAAATGCTGAACAAATAATAGATATTCCATGTGTGCTGTAGAAATTAATTAAATGCCAAGAGGGCCAAAGGAAAAAGTAAATGAGCAGGAGGAAATACCAGAGACAGGAAGAGCTCTGGGTTGTGACCTCTTGGTGATCAGTAAACAGAGAAGGGACAAATTCACATGGAGAACCCCCCCTACCACCAGCTGGACCCTCAGGGACAAATTACTCAGCTTAATGAGTCTCTTCCCCCTCTCATTTTGTGGCTGCAGTGATTGAAAATCTGCAAAAGGCCCTTTACCTTCTTGCTTTTAGATGGAAGAAATCTCCATTAGGGATGTATGAGAGTTTATAAATAAGACCTCCTGCATTGAAAGGGGTTGTTCAGGAAGACGTCCTGTTGAGCTCTTGTTGATGAAGCCTCTTGCCGACAAGGATGACTTGAGGAGTTATCGGCTGGGTTAATTATAGAAGAGCCAACTGCATGCTTCCACCAATTGTCTGGGCAAGTTTGAAGAGCAGTTGTCTGGAGGTGCAGGCAGGCACTCCCACTGTGAGCTGCACTCTGGGCCAGGCAGAAGGTAGGGCAGGCTTTGATCTAAAATTCTAGAAAATAGAACCTGCCTCCCTGCCCAGACACCCTTTGGGTCAGCCCACTAGACAAGCCACAGTGCCGCTAGATTCAAACCCAGCTTTTGAATCCCCTGCTGGGGGTGATTTTTCTACCCCTCTTTTCCATTATTTTTGCCTTATAATTTAGTTAGGTAGGCACAGTTCATGACTCCACACAATATATCAGATTCTGTGGGAAGGAGGACTGTAAGTTCTAAGCCCTCTTCTCTGTAATCACTTATGTGAAGCCCAGCACATTGTACTTTGTAGATGAAGAATAATCATTAAATGAATAAATTGCAGTGCAGAAGTCAAGTCCTTTGGTGCTGTCAAGGATTGAAGTTTGGATACCAATGGCACCTCATTATTTCAATGTGAAAGATGTTGGATAGGAATCTCCACTAATCAATGCTGTGCTCAAACACACAGACTAATTTTCCAAAAACAAAACTCAATGGCTTCCTCTTTTCTCTTTCCTTAAGAAAATCCTCATGCATCTAGCCCTCTGTTATATGGGCCTGTATTTATATTCTATTATTCTCCAACCCATATTTTCCCAGATCCCACCCAAGTCCAGGGATATCCAGATAAAGACGCTATCCAGGTGTGATGCCCATGGTCTGAGTGGGTTTGAGACTCCAGGTAGGCATGGCTGGAGCACATTAGAGAGAGGCAGAGTTCCAGATGGGAGGGAAACAGTGGGTCTAATGCAGAGGACAACATGTGGACAGATGGGAGAAAATGAAAACAGAGCTGGCAACTGAGAGTGTCATATACAGACAGGGCTATATGTTAAGAACAAGTCAGATGGACCGGTTCTGGAATTTTTCCATGACCAGCAAGGACAAGCTAGGCTTGTCCTCTGTTCAGAGCATACCTGGCAGATATAAGGATGCTGACTAGGAATTCAGGCCCAGATGAGCAGCATCCTCGAATCTACCTGTGGTAGATGCCTCTCTGCACACTAACCCAGCTTTTTTCTGCCTCCAGGCTATGCTAGAACCTCTGAATTTCCCTTTATGCCCTCTGCTTAAAACCTTTATTGAGGTTTCACTAAATTCTGATACTATCCTATATGGAGGACACAGTCATGAACACAGCAGATATAGCCCCTGCTCTTTCAGATAATTTTCTTGGGATCCATTAAACCCTCATATTCTTCACACTGGCCTACAGAATTCACCCAGCACTACCTTCCTTCATAAGCCCACCTGTGTCCATTTTATTACCTGGGTTTCCTATCCAACAGTGGAGTGGCAATCTGACTCCCAATTTCCCCCTCCATGAACTTCCCACTGAGCCCCTCCACTCTTTAGGGTTTTACTGCCAAGCAATCCTATGAAATGCTACTAGTTACTATTATTTGCCTATTAGTTTCATAAGCCCTTCTTTAGATGATATTTGATTGGATTTTCACCTTTTTGTATTATGCCTGCCTTGGCCTTTATCATCTGCCCCTCACTTCAGACAGCTGCTGCCACTTTCCATTGTAAGGGTTCAGTTTTGGAAGGTCAAATTTTGTTCTCATTCAAGAAGGCCAAGAACAAGCTCCAGAATCTCCATGCAGCAACCTGTCCTCTCCAGCCCTTCCTATTCTCCCTCAAAGGTCACCACTACCACTCAATGGTTTATAAGCTGAATCACTAAAAGCTTCCATAATGCTCTTTGACGCTGCCATTTCTCCTCCTTTGATCAATGTATAAGGTCCTCCAGAGTCTGGAAATGTATCTGATGTTTCCTTTACACCTTCCCAGTGATTGATGTTTTTATAAGAAAAACGAACGAGGCATTCAGAGAGACAAAGACGACTCATGCACCAGGAACAACGCTATGTGAAGACAGAGACAGAAATTAGAGTGATGCAGTTACAAGCCAAGAACTCCAAGGATTGCCAGCAAACACCAGAAGCCAGGAGAAAAACACGGAGCAGGTTCTCCCTCAGAACCTCCAGAAGAAGCCAACCCTGCCAACACTTTGCTTTCAGACTCTCACACTCCAAGAAATATGAGAAAATAAATTTATTTTGTGTTAAGCCACCTGTTTTGTGGTGATTTGTTACAGCATCCCTGGGAAACTAATATAATATCTAATTCCCAATATCTAATAATGCAGGCTGGACCCACCACTTATGAGCAGTGTGACTTGGGCAGGTCACATAATCTCCAACTCTAAAATAGCTCTCTCCAGAACTGCTGTGAGGACCCAACGTAAAGGTAGGAAAAACACTTCATACTCTGTAATAAGCAACATAAATATTAGTTATTGGAATTATGACTTCAGTTAGGAGGAAGGAATGAAGGATGAAAAGATAGAAGGGAGGGCAAAGAAAAAGAAGGGGAGAAAAGGAAATTAGTTTTTAGTTCTAAGGGGAAACACCATCTCTGTTAATCCCCTAAATATTTTTATTATTTTAGAAATACAGTCCTTTATTCCAGATAATTAATCTTCATTTAAAGACAGCCAACAAAAACACAAGATTAGGCATGACCTTCTAACATCAAGACGTTAAAAATTAACAGAGAAATGCCTACTAAATATTTTTTAGGTACCAGACACGATACTAAGCATTTTGTCTGCATCTTATTTAATTCTCACAATCTATGAGATACGGATTATACATAGGAGGAAACCAAGAATCCAAGAGGCTTCATAATTAGCCCAATGTCACACTGTGAATGCAATTCTGCCCGACTTCCAAACCCGAGTGCTGAACTTCTACCCATTACCACTTTGCTCTCACCACCAGCAAAGCCAGAAAACACACCTGCCCCCTGCCAGGGTCGCCCCCAGCTGTGGCCCTTATACAACCCCTTCCACGGCCTCCTGTGAGGACTCACTTCTTTCCCCAAAACCCCAAGTTCAGTGGCAGGTGTGTCACTGCCCCTCACTAATGTGCACCTCAAGGCTGTTATTAACCTGCTGGAATCCGAACGGCCGCCTCCTACTTGGGCAATTTTCCAACCATTTAGTGGCATAATCATCAGAGACAAGGATGTAAACATTTCCTCCCTGCAGCCTGGGAAGAGGGCCAGAGGACTTAACCTTGGTGAATTCCCGATGGGAAGCTGCTCTGTGGGCAACTCCATAGAATCGGTCTTACCAGGTGGCAAAATCGGAGAGGTTGAAACCATTTTCTGGGCCCTTTTCCCTGTCATGTCAATAGAACCTATATAAAAAGTCAGCCAAGATGCAGCAATAAAAAGAAGAAAAGCACTGAGCATGCTACAACATGGATGAGGCTCACAAACATTATGCTAAATGAAAGAAGCCAGTCACAAGACGCCATATATTATGTAAATGCATTTATATGAAAAGCCTAGAAAAGTAAATTGATAAAGGCAGAAAGTATTAATAGATTAATGATCTTCTAGGGCTAGAGGTGAGAAATCTAAGTCATGAATAGATATAAGGGATCTTACCAGGCTGATGAAAATGTTCTGATACTGGACTGTGGTGATAGTAACACAACTTAGTGTATTTACTGAAAATCATTGAATCGTACACTTAAAAAAGTGAATTTTATGGCATGTAAATTATACCTCAATATATTTAAGAAAAAAAGTCAATTCAGGCTAAAATCCCTAAGTAGATTTCTAACCAGAAATCATAGAAACAGCCTAGATATTAAGTAGCAAACATACACTCCAAAATCCAAAAGGAGATGTCTGATGTAAGAAGCTTTGCTAATATTATAGAATTTTCTACCCATTCAGGAAACATAAAGAGAAATGCCTTCCATTTTGTACTACTGCATGATACATCTGCTGCCTGACAATAAGACACTGACTTCTTCTGCTTGGAATTTCATGGAAATCTAGCTATTTGAAGTCCAGTTCCAACTCAATCACTAGTTAGGTAAAGACTCTGGCTGAGTTACTTCATCCCTCTGGACCTCACAGTCTTCACCTACAGAATGACAAAGTTGGTCTACATTATTAACTCCTTCCATTTCAAACATTTTATTATAATAATGTTTGCTACATGCCAGATACCATGTTAGGGAATATCTACATAGTCTTCTCAACAATCTTAGAAAGGAAAACTTACTATCCCCAGCTTATAAATGAAGAGACTGAGCTTCCAAGTGGTTGCATTTCTTATACAAAGTTACAAAACCATTAGGTTGGTGAAAAAGTAATTGCGGTTTTTTAGCATTGTTGAAATTTGTCGTTTGATATTGGAATACATTCTTAAATATATGGTGGTTATGTTTTACATCATTTTAATGCACATTTCTTGATTTATTTTTTTTGTTAATGACTTATTTGCTGTTCATTTTATATTTATTTTAGACTATGGAAATGGTGTTAGACAAAAAGTAAATTCAAGTGATTTTCTTATTAGAGTTCAGAATGGGCCCTAAAGCAGCAAAGACAACTCGCAACATGAACAATGCATTTGGCCCAGGAACTGCTAAAAATCATACAGGGAGAGTATTTGGAAATTATAGGAAATTATTTTCTATACACTAGGGATGGTACAAAAAGTCACCACAGGCAACGTTGTCTTCCTTATTTCAGAGGAATGCTAGCATTCATATGTGGCCAAGGCCAGGCGCTATCACTTATCTTCCACAGGCAAGAGAGGCTGGATAACGTAATGAGTGGCAGGGCCTGAGAAGTAACTACAGGTGATTTCCCATGGAAAAGGCAGAAAGTGTACACCTTCATCACCTTTCAGGGCTATGTCAGCTATCAGACTCTGCGCCATAATTCATTGCAGGGATCCTGATCATCTTACCATCCCCACAGGACATGATGGTTGTCCAATACAGTGATAACTTCATGCTAAGAAATGCCAAACAAACAGGAATTGACAGTCCTCTAAGTAGGAGGTAGGACATGCCAGCAGGTAGATGATGATGATCCCATAAAAATATAGGGGCTATCATTTCAGCAAACTCCCTGAGGGGCTGGTCTGGTCTATGTCAGGAAATACACTCTGAAGAGAAGGACAAGTAGCTGCACCTTGCACATTATACAATCCTAACATACCTCTTTGGATTACGGTAGCAAAATACACCATACTTGGACATGCTTATCTGACCCATGTACCACATAATACAAAACACTGACAACTTAGCACTCTAGCTAGTCCAGCAATTTTTAAACTTCAGCATACATCAGAATCACCTGGAGAGTTTGTTAGGCCAGATTTCTGGTTTAGAAGAGCTTCCAATGCACCTTACATCTGGAGTTTTTAGTTGAGTAGGTCTGGAAGTGGGCTTAATAATTTGCATTTCTACTAAGCTTTCATGTCAAACTAATGCTGCTTGTCTAGGGATCACAGTTTGGGAATCATTATCCTAAATAGGAGAAATTTCTTCAGCTTGTTCACGTTCAAATGTAAGTCACTTTGCTCCTTAGTGATACAAAAAAAGTATTTATGGCAAGTTAGAATGCTGTACAGAACCTGTGGCAAATTGGAAAATCAAAGAGGTGGCCCCAAGAGTTTGTAGACAAAGACATGCCCTCTTCTGCATGAGTTTAATAATGGTAGAATTATTAAATTCTACCATTGTGAAAAAGCTTATAGGCCCTGGTAGAGAAGGTGCATTTGATCAAAGGAAGAAACAAGGCTAGAGAAGTAACTTTATTTAAATTAATAAGGAGTAAAGCCAGGGTTTAATCCCAAATGGTTAGATTCCAAACCCATCCTCTCAGCAGTACCATTTCCTGCCTCCCTAGGATTTTGCATGTCAGCCTTGGTTTATACTCATGGTTGTACTAAGGTAATGGGCCTATCTCTCCCTCTCTATGATATCCTTGACCATGAAATATTTTAGATTTTGCATAAATTCAAAGGATTTATATCTTTGAGTCCAGGTAAGAGTTTTATCTCTGGCTCATCTTTGGGCTTCACTTTCCTTACTTGCAAAACAAGAAGTTTAATATTGCAGCTTTAGTTATCCTAGCTAAGAATTTTTATGAGTATACTTCGCAGGTGTTTCATATGTACCTTGCCCCCCACCCTCCAAAAGTCTTAGAATCCCCACTGATATTTACAATGCTTCCAAATGTTACGAAAGCACTTTACATTTAATTCTTGCTGTGCCATATTCAGTAACAGTGACAAACTATAAAATAAAAAAGCACTATTTTTCCTGCAGTTTTCAATTGCATTAATTATCTTTCTCTAAAAGCTCCAGTAGTTTTTTGTATATTTGAACTTAAGATAATTTATACTTTTTTCTTTTTTTATATGCTACATATTTTAGAGCACTAAATCCATTAGGTCTCTAGACTGCCACAAAAGACCTTCCCCACCTAATGAGCTAAACTTAATGCAACAATGACACATTCTATTCTATGGGCTGTAAATAGTTGCTAGTATTAACAAGAGCTCAGATGTCTCTACTCAATAAGGCTCAAGACAAATTCAGATGGTGACATTTTCCTCCATAGTTCTTTTATTTCTGTACCCATATAAGTGATTTCCAGAGCCTGCTAAATGTCACCTAAGTTACCTAAAGCTTGAGAAACTATTTTGAAGGGAATTTTTAAAATGCAATTATACCTCTATTTGACAACACCATCTGCTGCCAGCATCTCACTTTGTCAGCTTCCGGTTCGATTAACTCCTCCATCACTGCAATTATCTGAAGGCTGACAGTACTTTGCAACACAGAGCAATGAGATTACAAAAAAATAGGGATTCTATACCCTTATATGGTTCAAAAGTACCCCGGAACCCAATTATAACAAGCCCAATATTTCTGTTTCTAATATAAGAAGCTACCAATTTAGATATCCATTATTTAGTAACTAGGGCATGATTTTATCTCTGCATTTTCTTGGGAGGCTGATATATTGGTTTAACAATGCCTCAGTGAAATATTATTCATTTTTGTGAGAGAAACATTAATAAAAATTTCTCTCACTTACATTTACAATATTGGGAAATATGACAGACAACCACAATATCACCCTGAGAATGAAGAGAGTAAATTCTCACTACTTCATGAAGAAAAGAGAATACTTTAAGTATTGTTTTCACCAAAACACTCTCCAGACCAAGGGATTTCTGAATCTTCCTCCAATCAGGAAGGCTAGGGGTGGTGCCAAAGCTTAAGATCAGAATATTAAATCATGTAGATCTGTGATGAAGTTATTGTCCCTTAAGTAGCTCTAATTAATGAGCTCACATTTTTTTTAAGTGCAAATAATAGTGAAACCCCATAACAACTCATGAAGAGTTTCAGGAATCAAGATTAACTTTTAGCGATAATTTGAGACCATACGTGAAAGATGAGTATTGAGACATTGAGACTCAGCAGCAGGCTTAGTTCCAAAAGAAATTAATTCATATGTTTTAGGAAAGGCTGGGCACGGTGGCTCATGCCTGTAATCCTAGCATTCTGGGAGGCCGAGGCGGGCGAATTGCTCGAGGTCAGGAGTTCAAGACTAGCCTGAGCAAGAGCAAGACTCCGTCTCCACTAAAAAAATAGAAAGAAATTAATTGGCCAACGAAAATATATAGAAAAAAATTAGCCTGGCATGGTGGTGCATGCCTGTAGCACCAGCTACTTGGGAGGCTAAGGCAGAGGATTGCTTGAGCCCAGGAGTTTGAGGTTGCTGTGAGCTAGGTTGACACCACGGCACTCACTCTAACCCGGGCAACACAGTGAGCCTCTGTCTCAAAAAAAAAAAAAAAAAAAAAGCTATAGGAGAGGCATGGCTTCACCAGGAAAGTTTAAGTTGCCCTAAGGATGTCAGATCCGGGGACACCTCTGACCTTGGTATATAACCAAGGACTGCCTTGGCACAAATGACAGATATAGTCTTCATTCCTGAGATAATTACGTATCTTTCATTTAAACAGAAGAATCATGACAAAAATATCCTAAGAGATGAGAGGAGTCTGAGAAATAGTTTAATTATTGGGATTTGAAAACTATTCCCAAGGGTTCTAAAATTATTCACTGCTTTGGTCTCTCAGTCTGTTCCAAGAAGACACTGATTATGGAGAAATGGACACCAACAACTAGGACCCCTTGGTACTAGAAAAATCCATGGAGCTGGTAAAAGTCCCAAGTTATCCAATGGGACCCCATTGGTGAGTCAGACACAAGACAGGAACCTCCCAGACAGAAAAGATTAAAACCCCTTTCTCCAAGATTATATGGCACTAATATACACTGGCCATTCAAAGCCTAAATGACCCATCCTAGGGCAAAGAGAACTAAAGTGTGCATTTTTTTTTTTTTTTTTTTTAGTCCTTCTAAAAACTTAAGCTAACTGGGAATTCTAACTGGTGCTATTTTTTTCTACCCACTTCCTATCCTGCTTAAACATGGCTAAAACTCCTGCCTATATCCTGCCTGAGGCAGTGGAGGATCTTGGCCACCTAGTTCTCTCTTGCCCAAACTTTACCTAAAATTACAACCCACTAAGATACAACCTCCAGGTATAGTTGGCCATCTTCTCTTTAGTGATCACTGAGAATCTTCTGCATCTCCAGTAAGTGATTGGAGCTAATTAGCTCTGGGTTTTAATCCAAGCTCCACCACATGATTGACCATGTGATCTTAATCATCCTAAGGCTGTTTTCTCAACTATAATGTTCAACAAAGGCACACAATCTGTGAGCTTTGATTAGATTTTGACTTTAAAAAAACAAAACCATAAAAGACCATTTTGGGGACAATTGTGGAAATTTGAATATAGACTGGATATTAAGTGATATTGAGATAGTATTGTTAATTTTCTTAAAGTGTGATGATGGTGATGTAGTTAGTTGGGGTAATGTTCCTATTTTTAGGACATGTACCAAACAGGTTTAGGGATAAGGTACCATAATGTCTAAATATTCTTTTAAATGGTTCAGCAAAAGAATAAATAATTTGTGGATGGGGAAAGTGAGTGAGAGAGAGAAAGAGAGAGACTGTCAAAAATGTTAAAAATTGTTGATGTTAGCAATTGTTGAACCTATGCTTCTGGGGTACACAGGTGACAATTATGAGAAACTTCACTAATCTTTTGCAGAAAACATTAGCCTTAAAGATTAGCCTCATTAGGCTAAGAACTTACCACTGACAGTCTGCACACTACAAACTATTGACCTTGCAGCCCGAAATGTGGATCCCAAAGAAATACACTAAAATACTTGGCTAAAATGAAAGAACAGGCCATATTGAGCCTTCATCAGCAAAAATGTTAAATGTGGACTCAGTAATTCCTCTTCATTCAGATCTAAATTTGCTGGCTAAAATGGTGTAGAGCTCCAACCTTTCTAACAACTTCTGAATATTCAGTCTTTTCAGCAGCCTAATACCCAACTGATTAGAGAAATTTATTAGAAATTTATTAGAAAAATAGCATCATTTACACCTAACTAGATTTCTTAAAAATGCATAATCTAGTACAGAAAAGGGAGAGAACTGAGAGGAAGATTAAAATTTGTACACATAATAGTACCTTTAAATATAACATAACATATTCAGCTTCAATAATGCAATATAGGTATTTCAGCATTTCATGAATGATTCATATTTTGACCTTTTAGAATACTACCTAATTGTGTATCTAGAAGACATTTTGATGTATCCTGAGACCCTGAACAAAATATTGCTCATGTTCATTTGGTATTGGCCTGCCCCCAAGAATGCTAACTCTACGCCAACCTTAAGAAATGTATATTTCATCTAACCCAGATAGAATACTAGGACACACCATCTTCCTTCAGGGTGTCCAGATAGATGGATTCACAAAATGTCAATACCATCTTTAGTTGACATCCTTCTAGTCCCCTCTAGGGATATTTGATCCTTCTTAAGATTTTTCAGGACAAACCTATTGCTGCATTATGGTATTTTTTCAACCTACCCACTACTGTAACTAACTTGTGTATAAAAACACACACATATATAATTGATCAAAAGAATATAACAAGGTCTTTAAATACTTTAAAGGCTAATTTATAACTGTCTCCATCTGTACTTTTTCTGTACATACAATCATACTTCACCATTTATGTGGATTTCTTCCGTAGAGTTATGGCAGTCATGTCACCCCAGTGAGGCAAAGAATCTTATCCACCATGGTTCAGTGGTATTCTGGTAAACTAGCACCAAAAAATACCACTCATATTTGTAGTTTACATCAATTTCCATGTTTCACATATATCCATTATGGCCAATTTCAAGTTACTAACATTTTAACCACCAGCTCACAAAAGTCCTGAATTGCTTTTTCCAAGCTGATACAGATCATCTCTGGAACTCACCAGTCCTGAGTCTACTTTTTCTGAATTAGTACAGAACAAAGCCATATAATTCAGGAGCCATTATTAAATATGAAAGTCCCATTTTAAGTCTGTCCACAACACATGGCAAGACACAGGCATCTCAATTTATTTCCATTCACTCACTCATTCACTCAACAAATATTTACTGAGTCTCTGGGTCTCAATATAATCAGCATTTACAAGCAACACAGAATCCCTATGAATCATGAGAAAATCTGTCATAGATACAGAATTATTTTTGTCTCTCCTCTGTCAAGTTCTATATATGAAAGTTAAATATTTAAATAACTTCAGTCATAAAATGAAATAGGTGTATATCTATATCTATCTATGTATAATAGATACAATAATTACAGAAATATAAAAATAAACTTGAAGAATACATATTTTCAAAATGTGTCCCAATATATCTCATGCTACAAACTTTTCTACAATGTGATTTTTCCCCTCAAGATCTCATCTTCAACAGGCAGCGTCTTTGTCCTCTCCCCAAAGTTCTGAACAGGCATGTGAGCTGCTTGGACCAATAGAGTATAGTGGAAGTAATACAGTACTGTAGACTCTGAGTGGGTTTTTATTCTTTCGCGACCCCTTATACTTATCAACATAGGTATTTGAACATGTAAGGTACTCTAATGATTATATTGATAGGTAGCTAAAAGACAAAGAAATCCCTTTTACAAGATTCTGAATGAGTATCCAGCAAGTACTGCAATAACTCTACTACTTACTCCCAAGGAAATGTTTGAGAGTGCTAGTCCTTTGAGGTTTAGAACTTCATAAGGACAAGATGGTACATGCCATGTTCACCATTGTATCCCTAGGATTTAGCATTATGTCTGACAGTTAGCAGGCACCTGGGATATAACGGTGAATTAATGAGTGAATGCACTGACTGAGGAAGCACATTTCAATAGAATAGATCTGCACAGCCCATGATGAGAGTAAGCCTTTGTTTCAGTTAACCCACTCACTGGGAGCTCTCCTTGGTACTGAAACCTAAATCTCACCTGCAGTAGAGACCATTATCGCAGTTTTTATAATTTATAGTTTGTGAGGTTGGTCATTTCAATGACCTTCTGAGGAATTATATGCTCATTTAGAAACTGGTACATTAGAACTCTGAACTGTAATTTTATTATTCAAGTCCGCATAACTAGTAGGATAAGGCTAGGACTCAAATCTAGTATGTTCTACTCAACTGTAGTGTTCTGTCTCTCCCCTTAATTCCAACTAGTTTCAATTACTACTATATCTGGTCATCAACTAATAATATAACTCAATTTGGCTATGAGGGACTTTTTGGCTCTATGTTCAAAAGCCACTGGACAAAAGTTAACATTCTTGAACAGGTTTTTCTCAATCGAATTTAAGAAATGTTGCACTACCTGTGCTGCCATATCCTGAGGCAAATAAGCAAGAAGGAGTCTGGCTATTTGTCCTTCCCTCTTGACAAGTGATTATATCTGCTCATAGGATTAAAGTAAAAGGAGTCAATGAATATGTGCTTAACTCTGCCTTAAGGATACATGGAACAGGTGGGTTTCTCCCCACTCCACATAAGTGGGAGTATGGGGTTCTTATTGCAGAGAATCTTTGCACTATTGCCAATCCACCCAACCTAATGCAACTGTGAATATGTAAGGGAGGGAGACTGACTAAATAGGCGACATTTTTCCCCTCATGTAGGAGACAAAGACAGCCTGGCAGCTGGTTGTAAACAATGTAACCTTCAAACAAGAGGACCAATGGCTACAAACAGAATGCTTCTCGTGTACTTACCATCAACCAAAAGAACATTAGGTATGTCTAAGTCTCAGTTTTATGGTTACCCTTTCTCTTCTTCAGGGAAAGTACTATGATATCATACTCAGGTAAGTGAATGACATGTCTCTAACACTTGGGTATTTTCTATTTTTTGGTAGTATGTTTTAAATCACAAAAGGAAAAAAATCCTTGACCCTTCACCAAGGAGTCATGCCCTTATTTAGCCAACTTAATTCCTCTGCCTGAAAGGTAAAGGAAGTATCTGCTACTGTTGCTTCATGAAAAGGCATTTAAACAAAAAAGGAATAATATATCTTTTATTCAAATTTGCTTTTTCTATTTATACCAACCCTAAGCTACCATCATGGTCAGGAATTTACACCTCTATCCATCAACTTTACCACAAGTGTTCCAAAATCCTAAATCAAGTGCTAACCTTTCTCCTATTTTAAAAGTATCTTGAAACTTTAGTGTACTGAGATAGTAAGAATTGTACAAAATGCTAGAAACACAAGCAGAAGAGAAGAAATAACAAAGGAAACACAACACAGATCCTGTAAGATGTGAAGAAATTAAAGGCACTGACAACAAGAGTAAGTGCTACCATTTAATGAATACTTACTGTGTACGGGCTCTTTGCCCAGGACTCTGTGTGCATTATCTCATTTATCCTCACACCAAATCTACAAGGTAGTTTTGCTAATAAATCTATCTTCAATTAAAGAAACTAGAAAACAGGTTAAATAACTTGCCCCATTTTCTCCAATCTAATAAGAGAGAGCTAAGTTTTAGAACCAGGAAATCTAATTCTAAACTCTGTGCCCTTCACCAGTAAGCCTAGCCATAAAGAAGAAATACAAAATTCAAGTTTCCAATACAGGTAATTGACAGGTGTCTACTTCTTTTCCCTTTTTGATTCAACCAAGTAGAATTTAATTCTAAAACTTAATGATTTCCCTGTTTTACATATGTATTACTTATCTGTGAAGACTAACTGGTTTGAAAAAAAAAAAGGTCCAGGATTATTCTTTACCCCATTGATATCTACAACCATCTATGGCTCCTGGTGGGTACTTGATAAATATTTTTATTCAATCAAAATCTTAACCAGCTTTGAATCTAAGTATTTTAATTCTGACTTTTAGAACTAAGGCAGACTCAGAATCTTAAATTCCAAATGTTTGATCTTGGAAAAACCTGAGAGAATAACTAGTAACAGAAAGAAGACATCACTTGTTCAAGGTCACAGAACCAGTTGGTGGTAAGGCCAAAAAAAATCACTGGAGGATCAGGCTACTTTAGCAAGAGGTGAACAATTTTTCCTCCTGCAGGCAATGAAAGGAGGGTTGGGAGGACATCAGAGCAAAGAAGTAGGCAAGGAGGTTGGTGGTTTCAACTGGGAGCACTTGAGGAGAGAGAAAATGAGGACCTGGAGGAAACGTCTGAAAACCGGCATGTCCCCGTCATGGAAGCAGTAAAGTAGCACAAGGAAATGACAAGCTAATGGGAGCCCTGGTGGGAAGCAGCTGGCGTACATTCTCTCCTGAACTGTAGCATAAGTGATCAGTACCATTCTTGTCAGAATGGCCTAGTGTATTCAGACAGTAGCAGTCCCCAGATTTCTACTGCCCTGAACAGGGGTAGAGTGTGTCCCAAGCAAAGTTGAACCAACAAAAATGGCTGAGAGAGGAGCTGGGAAGGACAGAATAGATTCTGACATGGATTCCAGAGGGAGATAAAAAACACTGTGTGGATGTCACAGGAAAGCAGGTATCCGCCTATCATGGATAAGAATGTTCTAACAACTAAAGTGTACATCACTACAAGGAGTTGCCTTGAGAGCAACTCCTTGCTCTCAAGAGCTGAATGACCTCTTGCCACTTGGAGCATTTCAGCAGAGGCTTCATGTCAGGAATGTGGTGAAACAAATTTTGATATCAAATAAGTCATTGGATTACACATTTGTTAAAATCCTTTCAAATCCACAGATTCTAATATTTTAAATTAGCTCACATTATAACGTATATCCCAAAGTTATTCAGGAAAATGCCACCCCATGCTCTTGAACCCAAAGTTCTAATCTAGAATCACATTAGACCATCGGCTAAAGATAACACATCTCACATCTGGACACAGTACTTGACAGTTTATGTATGCAGCACTTTCCCTTCTAGAATCTCATATGACCATAAGGAACCCTAAGGAAAACAAGGAATTATTTCCCATTGGATAGAAAGAAATGGAGATCATTCAGTTAGCTAGTGGTTATGAAATTTCCATAACATGGTAGGCACTTTTCTAGGCACTGGGAATACAGAAGTGAAAAAGGAAAGTCCTAGACTCTGCTTCGTTGAGCTTACATTCTTGTGGAGACGGTGAAAAAAGTAACTACATATTATATCCTGAGGGGCTAAATGTTACAGATGAAAATGATTCAGGGGAAGAAAATGAAGACTAATGTAGAAGGTGCTATTTTATACAGGGTGGTAAGGGAAGACCTTTGGGAAACAATGGAGCAAGACCTGTGGCTGCCTGGAAAAGAGTATTACAGACAGAAAGAATGTGCACAAAGCCCAGAGATGAAGGCATTTTTGCCATTTTCAAAGAATGGAAATGAGGTGAGCACGGCTAGACTGGAGTGAATGAGGGAGAGAAAGAGGAGGTAGGAGAGGAGATCAGATCATGTGGGGCACTGCAGACTATTCAATGGACTTTGGTTTTTGCTCTGGGTGAGGTAAAAAGCCACTGCAGGGCTCAGAGCATAGACGCTCAGGACGTCTTGGAATAGGCCAGCAGTGGTGGAGGTGGTGAGATTCTTGATTTGTTTTGAAGGTAGGACACTAAAATGGACGCTAGATGAATAAATATTTTATCGCAAGTCTTTTGGTTCCAATCAAAGTTATGCAACATTCTAACCTCATTGACCTTGGGCAAGTCATTTCGTTTTGTGTCATCTTCGTTTTAAAATTGCAACACTCATAACACTTGCAAAATTAGTGCAGCACTATTGTAGCTTAACACATTTTAAAGTTCTAGCTATAGAGACTCTTATTCTATAGCATGAGAATCAAGACATTGAGGTTATTTTGGTACAAAGGGTCTGCTCCTTCAAGATTTATGAAGCCCTGCCTGTTTAGAAACAATGTAACATTTCCCACCTTTGCTCACATAACACTGAGAGGCACACAATTACACACACAGAGCTTACTACATGCCCTTGGCATTGGGGTTGCCCACTTTTCTCTGAATGGGTGTCTGTAATAGTCTCAGGATTCCTGGGAGGTAAATTGGCTCACCGAGAGACTGAGGCGATGAGACATGAAAGGCTGGCCTATGGTCACTGAGATCTTGGTGGGAAATGGTTTTAGTCTCATGTTCAACACGAGTCATTCAGCAGCACTTTTCCTAAAATGCTACACAAAAATATTCATAGCAAGGACCAGATGGATTCATTGAAATTGACATTTTTGGGTTTAAAAGTAACCAAGAGACAGTTTACACATTCCATAAAATGAGGGGGCATTGGACTTGACAATCATCAAATGCTTTGCTGGTGGCAGTTTGCTTTCTATGCAATTAGAAATTGTTTTTATTGTTGCAAGCGAGATTTACAATCTGTACTTCTGAATACAGTTTCAAAAAATTATGCAGGCCCCAATGCAATTTAGAGCTTATGTTAGCAAACTGGTAGGTGGAGTTTTTCACTGAGTGGTTAACTGCCTCTTCTAGCCCTTTCTGTGAAAGCTTCTCAGGAGAATATATTCTCAATAGAACCTTTAGGCACACTACACGTTAATGGAAATTTGTGCTCAGTTCACTCCCTCCCATCTGCCCTTTCTGTGTCTCATCGTCATTACAGCATTCAGGATTCCTTTCTTGCCATCACTCCAGGATAAACAACCCCAAACACATGCAAGAAATGTCTTTCCTAGGTGCATTTAAGAGTCTGGACAAAGCAACTATGAGCCAAAAACAATAAACCTTAAGTGGTGTGTATGTAGGTTGAATATCATTCTCCGAAATTCATGTCCACTTGGAACCTGAGATGGTGACCTTATTTGGAAATAAGGTCTTTGCAGATGTAATCAGTTAAGGATCTCAAGATAAAATCATCCTAGATTATGAATGGTCCCTAAGTCCAAAGACTGCCCTTAAGAGGAGAGGGGACAGAATAAAGCCATGTGAAGACGGAGGCAGAGACTGGAATTACACTGGCACAAGCCGAGCAACACCTGGAGCTACCACAAGCTGGAAGATGCAGGAAGGGTTCTTCCCTAGACCCTTCAGAGGGAGCATGGCCCTGCCAACACCTTGATTTTGGACTTCTGTCTCCAGAATTGAAAGGAAGTAAGTTTTTGTAGTTTTAAGTCCCTAAGTCCATGGTAATTTCTTATGGAAGCCCTATAAAATAAATACGGTGAGATTTGAGGCATGATGACACTTGCATAAGGAAGAAAGGTACGGGCAGGTGACCTTCACTGAGCCCATCAAACACACCACTGTGTGGAGAACTACTTAGATGCCCATATTCAGAGACACACAAAGTTCTGGTTGATGGTACAGTGGCTGTTGCCAAAATGCCCATAGAGTCTGAATCCTAGCCCATCACTTCCTAAATGTAGGGCTTTGGGCAAACAACATCTGTATTCCCTAGTTTCTTCATCTGTAAAATGGGCTTAATACCATAACCTTCCATAAAGAGGCATTGTGATGATTAAGTGAGGATTGTATGTTAAATTCTTAGAACTGTGACTGGTATATAGTTATTGCTCAATAAATGTCAGATTTTTTTAATTAAAAGAGGCCAGGCACTGACCTTCCAAATACTAGTTTTACCTCTAGAACCATCTTATTTGAAATGAAACACTGAGTTTATCATATATGTATTCTTTTGCCTTAAAGAAGTGGAATTCTACTCTATTTTTCCCTTCAAAGCATGATCACTAAAAGACAATGAACAAGAGAGAAATTCCCTGAGAGTAGAATCCAAAACCTCCAGATTGGCTCAATAAGGAATCCTAACTCCCTATCCGGGAGGCATGGGGCTCCCCTGATGGTCCTCTATATATATTACAGGTCAGTAATGCACTGTTCACTCTGACACAGTTTTTAGGACATAGTTCGTTCTATATAAATGTTTCTTGAATTGAAATGAGTTCCCGTGAGAGTGTACAGCAAAGTGACACTCTAACACGGGGCCTGACAATATTGACTCTAACCAATGCCTCCCCGCATTGTTCAAAAGAAAAAGCTTTCACTCCTGCTGTTCTAGAGTGAGGTTAGGCTGGCTGCTATTGGACTTTTGCAGCACACAGTCACATTGCTGGCGCCTAGGCCTTTAAAACAATCTTCCGCCCCCAGTCACCACACTCGAGATCACACTGAACAGTTGTTTGGGTTCCTGCTGTTTCTTCTCAGAGTAACAGTTCTGCAGAGTCATGGGGAGTGAGAGACATGGCCTTAGGGCAGGGCACCTGACCACAACCAGGGCTCTAACTAGCGGAAATCCTTTCTTGCCATATCCTATTAAGCATAACTTATAAGCAATGCTTTGAAATTGCTCCAGAGCCCAGATGGGATGTCTGTAGCCAGCAAAAACCTCCATCCCCAGGACTCAGCCAACTGCCTTGGGCCTGGCAGCATGCATGGTTCTTCACTCAGCAAGCCTAACCACATGAAATTCATGCATATACTGATAATCAGCTTCTCTCTGCTCTTCAGAGGGAAAGAGAAGTGTTTCCCTCTTCTCTCTTCCATACACTGTAACATCTTCTATGTGTAAAGCTGCCCTGGCGGTCACTTAAGTCTTAGGTCACTGCATGAAATTCTGAGCCAATAAATCCACAGTAAGGAGCGTTTTGTCCCACCCAACATCCTGCCACCTGGACTTGCAGTTGTCCAGGATCTGAGAATCTATAGGTAACTGAACACCATCAGGGTATCACATCCCTTTGTTCTTGTACAAAACAGGGCCTGGGAAGCTGATTATCCCTGTGGATCCCCCAGTGGGCCATGCAGAGCCCAGGGATGCTGCTCCCAGGCTAGAATATGGGCAAGATGAAAAGAAATTCTCGTTCATGGCAGAGAGTTCATGGCTAGATCCTACTGTCCCAACAGCTTTAGTGGTTTCCTTATCTTAGTTCATCTTTTCCTAAAGCTTGGCACATATTTTATTTGCCTTCAGATTCCTGGGTCCCTAACAATTCAGGTAAGGGTTTAATATGTGACCAGACCTCCCTCTAGACAGATGGCTTGAGCAAACTTTTCTAGAGTTGAATAATTCCCTGGCACTTCTGCCCAGGCCAATACTGAGGCTTGGGGAACTAGAGCTACAGAGCCATCCTTGTAAGCTGGGAGGTTTTACTCTTCATGAATAAAGTTTGTAACCAGCTGAGAGCTTCCTTCGACAAGACTGCCCAGAGCCACCTGCTTTCTACTTGATACGCAACCCCAGATCCACACACTTGCCTTCTGCTTTGTCGTGGCTGGGACCGAATGATACTTCTCTCCCTCTCACAAAGCTCTCCGATCATCCTCCCCCAACACCAGCCACTTGAGTGCCACCCCTCAAGGCTCAGAAAAGTGAGGACAGCTTATCAAGGTTTCAAGATTTTCACTCCTGGAACATTCTCACTATACCACGATGAGCTAGTTGCGAGTAGTTTATCTGTTTGTTAGAGCACATTAAATGATCCTTTGGGGGCAGAGGACGAAGGGGAGCACTTACAGGTATAAAACTTGAGTATAATAGTTCATATTTAAAATGTGCTTCTTACATCTGATCCCTGCTTCAAAACCAGAGTGCCTTTGCCAGAGGTGTTGACATGTTGATTCTCATTTGAGTGGCTGCTGGACAATGTGTGAATTTCCCCCTATGCTGTATTTTTTTAATTATTATTTCAGAATATTACAAAGGTACAAGTGTTTTGGTTACAAGGATTACTTTTGTACTGCTTGAGATGTATTCTTTGTGAGACCAGGGATGAGAGGTGTTGGTTGATTTATACTATGCCTCGTACATCTTAGCACTCAAATGTGATGGATAAAGAATAATTACATTAAAGAATAAAGCAATAGCCTGATAACTCTAGGTCGAAATGCAGAGCCAGATTTTGGCTGCGGTTTGTTTTTCAGTTTTGTTTTTGTTTATGGGTTTGTTTGGGTTTGAATAGGTGGATCCTAGGCCAAAACTGTACTAAATGAAAAGTTTTTTAAGTTTGGGAGGGAAAAAGACTGCAGAACTGAGGCCTGTCTGACTACAACTGGAGCTTGTCTGCCAGAAGCCGGAGTCAAAGCTGTTCTCCTATGCTGCCCTCCTGCTGAGAAGACATCCAAAAATAGTTACTCCGTGAGGGTCCCGCAGCGCCCCAGATGCCCTTGCAGCTGTACTTCATCAAAATACCGTGACCAGCGGTGATGTTTCTCCCTGCGAAGAAAGGATCACTTCTGTATCTCCTCTTCAAATTCCAGGGAAACATTCCTCTAACTTCAACTTCAGCAATCCCCTGCATCAGCACTTATGCAGACCCCAGCCAGGGGATACTGGCATAGACTTTATTAGACTTTGGCCTCTTTTGGCAACTTTGACTAGAGGATTCTCCGGGCCAGACAAATCTTAAATGCACCAAGCTTTCCATGATAAGAGGACATTCTGATACATGTTCCTGGTCACAGCAGCCAAGCAAATTCAGGCCTGGGCCAGCTGTTCCTCCAAATGCACAGCTGGCTCACAGCCCCAGTTTATCTGCTGGGATCTGAGAAGATCAGTGTGCATGAGACAGAAGGAGGAGGTTCACTCCTGAGCATGGGGCGGCAGGTTAATCACATTCTGCCCTTGCCCAGTGGTGGGCAGCTCCCCCTAACATGTGTGCAGGGCAGACAAGCACACAATCACCTGAGGTTCATGGGCCAGCCCTGCTGGGCATTTTGACACCAGCGGTGACTGATGCTGATTAAAAACACAGTCTCTGGAGGTAGGGAAAGAGAGGAAGAACATGAGAGATAGAAATGAGTGAGCAGAAAAGGGAAGTAAGAGGAGGAGGAGCAGAGACAAAAAGTTTTCAACACTCTCCAGCCTACTTTTCTGGCTCTTCCCTGACCACACTGTAGGCTGTTAAGGCATCCCCCACCTAGAAATGTACCTGAGGGAAATAAATGCCAAGTTACAGTTACTTACTCTGTTAACTCTCCCATCCAACATCTGCATTTTAACCTACAGGTGAGCCTTGTTTTCTCACCAATATGTGTGATAATTGATAATCTTTATAGTTAGCACATTCACAAGCATTATTTCATTGTGTCCTTACAACAACCTTGTAGGGTATACAGAACAAGAGTTGTCTCTACTCTGAAGATGCAGATACTGGGACTCAGAGGCGTAAGTTCTCCCCAAAGATCACAGAGCAGTGGCAGAGCAAGGAAAACAGCCCAGGTTTTCTGGCCTGAGTTGGACCAGTGTGCATGATGCTTATATAGAGAGAGGGGAACCCACTTCAATCTATGCAGGAGTCTTCCAGGAATTACTGGGGCACTCAACATGTGGTCCTTAGTTGCTGTCATTTATCTCATTTCTTTGGCTTAGACCATGAAGGTTCCAGCTCAATCACTCATCACCTTGGAAAGGGGAGGACAAAGGGAAGTAGCCGTCTCTTCTCTAGCCCTCACCTTCTAACACTGACTGCTGTATCAGAGCTATGTCGTCACCTTGGATAGTTAAAGAGCCTAGAGAAATACATTTCTTTATCAAGGTCTTGGGTAAAGACAAGATGGGGGGTTCCAAGGGATTACACTGGGGCTATATCTAATAGGAATCCCAAAGATGGGAGCCCAGGGCAGGGCCCTGTCCAGAGGGAGGATAAATGCCACGGTGGAACCTCAGTGTTCTGCCTCCAATCTGTGAGCAGCCACGTTGGGGAGAGGGTCAGAGCACACCCTAGTTCTTCCTTCCCCCCCAATCCTAGGGCCATGAGCTTGTGTTCACTAAATATTACACTACTATAATTTATTATATTGTTTGCTGCTTACATTCATGTGTGATATGAATATTTACTATCTTACAAGTGGCACCAAAGAAACAGAGAGGTTAAATGGCTTGTTCAGGTTCATTCAGCATATTCAGTGGTATTACAAATAAGAATTTTTGTTCTTATAAACTTAATACCATGTTGCTTATATTATTATATATCTTCCCAATGACATAAAACATTTAATGATAGGGTCTAGGTCATATCTATTTGCACCCTGCTACCTTGGGAGTTGTGAGACAAAGAGCTGTCACTGGAGTCAGAGTAATGGGACGTCAGTTGTGTGTCCATAGGCCAAGTATGTCCAACTATGGACCCCACCTCCATCATGTCTAAAATGATGGGACTCAATTTCAAAGGCCCTTTTCACCTCCAACATTCAATGATCCCATGGTATGTTGTCCTTTTACTCCTACCTGTCTGCAGAGCACAGCAAGAAATAAGTCCCCTTTCCCAGTAACCACTCACACGCCCCATCGTGGGCAGCCCACCCCAGTGCTTCAGTGGACCCTGGGGAAAGTTGATGCTGGGAGAGGCAGCACCTGCCTCAGCTTTCCTGCTCCCCTTCCCACTCCCCGCCACTTCCCCCCCCACACACACACACACACCTGTCTCCAGGCCTCAGCTTCCTGGGTCACAGTAGGAAACTCCCATCTACCAGCTGAGTTGGTTTTATTTTTGAGAAAAGAACAGCTGGGTGATTTTAAGAATGGCACTTAAGATCCACTTAACTAGCCGACTCCAGTTGCCAGAGCCCTGAAGCTGCATTTAAGGACAGGAGCTGTAGATGTGGCATGAAAGCAGAGACCCAGACGCTTTGTCCTCCCCTGGCAGGAGAGATGGTATACTTTATGAGATTTTCCCAAAGAACTTCTGCTAGACTGCTTTGGTCTTATTCTTCTCTTTATAAAAGGTATTCACTAGTGTCTGGTCTTTTAAGCCTTTTGACTTATGGACCAAAGAGGGTCAGCAAGTTAACAAATTAGACATGTTCTACCTGGCCAGGCCATCAAAACCTAATATGCCTTGCTCTCAGCCTAACCCATCCCCAGATGCTGATATGTATGTAAATGATGGAAAGCCCTGCTGAAATTCATAAAATACTTTACAGCCGAGTAAAACAGATCTAATAGATCCATTTCTCATTAAAAAGGTCAATGCCGGGAACATCTGATGCTATATAACTGTCTGATTCAATTTAGCAGGTCAAGCCTGACTAATCCCATCTTCTGATTGGGGTGAATTCATTGTCCCTGGAAAAAAAATCCCCACAAGCTGGCAGATTATGTACTCTAATCCTAGTATCTATCTATATCTATATATATATATATATTTTTAAACAGGACATTACTACAATGTTGATAAACCCAACTCATCCAGTAAACAAAACTGAGGAAAAATCCTGCATGACAAATTAACATTTAGAATCCATAAGGAATGAAGTCTAAATCCTATTAGAATTGGGATAGCGTCTTCAAAGAGAAGAGTCAGAAAAGATACTTGGAAGCACATCTGTTCAAAGTTCACATATTCCGAGTCCATATCTGCTATTGTTGGGAAATAGGAGAATCTGCTTTTCCAAACTTTCATTGGAATCAACTGGTTAAGACAATACTATACGACACAAAGACCACCAGACCCTGCATCGGAACTTGTCTATTTTCAGTTCTGTCTCTTGCTCACTGTATGACCCTGGGGAAAACCTCGTCTCCTCTCTGGACCCCAATTACTCCATCTATCATGTGAGGGTTTTAAACTTGTCTCTTTTTTATTGCATCAAGCAATATTATTCTTTGGCTCTACATTTAAGTGTGTTAATTATGTAGACATACTTTTAATGTGGGCCCTAAGTATCTAGTCCCGAAGTGACATGCACACTCACCTGGTTAACCCCAAGGTCATCTTTGACTCTTTGACGGTCTCTCATTTTAGATTGCTGCTTTGAAAAAATGTATGGTGCTTATATGTCCATACCGGGTTCAAAAAAAATGTATATGTTTCTCCCTGTAGGCATTTTTTATGTGTAATTCTCAGTATTTCTCTGGATAAACTATAACACCCAGCACAGGATTTCTTATGTGTGTTCCCCAAATATCTCCAGTTTTCCTCTTGGGCATAGACAGGCTTACATGTCTCTGCCCCCTTAGGATTAGGCATGATTTTATGAGATGATGCTTTAGCCAATGAAATGTAAGAAGTGACAAAGCTAGCCTATTATTTTCTACATTTTTTTCCTCTTTGCCACAGCTGCTGACCATATTACACAGACAGCGGCTGCTCCCTTGCCCTGGGTCCAGGAAACAGAGAAAGCAGAACAGAGCCCCAGCCAACCAGCAATTGACGTGTTTGCTGAGGCCACTGAGATTTGATTGATACAACTCCACTCTGAAGACACTATCATTTGGATGAGCTGTTAGAAGCAGAGTAAGATATAGGCAAAAGTGTATATTTCAGCTATTTGCAACAGAAATACTGGGCGGTTAAGAGATTAATTTATAAAATTGCTTTGTAAGTGTCTGCTCAACAGCAACACAGATGAGCCCTTCAGGTGTTGCAAAATGAAGTCTTAGAACCAGATCAGAGACTCAGGGTTGATTCAAGAAAGAACAACAATTACACGGAAACCAAATATTAAAACCACAGTAGCCGAGACACAAGAGTGGATCTGGGTACAGAGGAACTGATTCTAAGATGCTCAAGAGGCAAATTACAAAGGGATGCCCCATCTGAATGCTGAAGACAAAAAAAAAAAAAAAAAAAATCGCACCATGGGTTTCTTTCACTAATACATTCTGTTTTGCAGTTTTGCGATGCCACAGCAAAGCGGTCATAATGTCTGGTTTCTTTCTGTCAGCTTTAACCCGCTGAGCAGTCTCAGGAAGCAGCCATGCATAAAACCAGCTGAAGGGGGCAAGTCAAACTCATCAAAAGATATGTTCCAGATTACTAACCTAAATATTTTTTACCCTTTGTGTTTCATAACAATGCAATGGTATTAATTTTCTCCACCAGTGTAAACACCATTAATTGCTGTAAGTTAAGCAAAGAAACACCATTAATTCCTGAAGTCACAACGGAGCAACAAGCTGCGGCTGCACTGCTTCCCTTACCAAAGTCAGAGCCAAGGACAACGCGATGGAGGGTGTGGGTGCTGATGTCAGCAACTTCCTAGATGCCATCCTTGAGCATGTGTGGCCCACTTCATACTTGCCAGCCTGTGGATCCTTGAGAATCATAACCAGGGTTATGGTATAGTTGGTGAGATAAAAAAACTCGGGGCAAGTGTATAAGTGATATTTTTGCATCAGATAAAGGTAATTAGTACAAAGTTCCATGACCTGCAAAATGAGGTCAAATTATCTGAATTGCAGATTTCCCCAGTGCAGCTTTCAAGGTATGACTCTGTGACTGCCATGCATTTTTTCCTAGTTGCTAAAGAATTGTTCTGTGAACAGGATAATGAGGCCATTGCAAGGGCTGTGGACCGAAAACTTGGCTGCCTGTTAGAATCACCTGGAAGCTTTCAAAAGCCTGGCTGCTCAGGCCACACCCAGACTAATGGCCCCAGCATTTATGGGAGTGTGACCCAGCCATGAGTCCTGTTTATATCGTTTCATTCCCCTGACCAGGTGATTTTAAAAGAACAAAACATCTTATTCTAGGTCTTCTCCCCACATATTCTGATTCCATTGGTATAGGGAGTAGCCTAAGCATCAGAAAGTTTTACCAGCTCTCCAGGTGATTCCAATGTGAAACCACATTTAAGAGCAATTCCTATGGAGGATAAAACAAAGAAAAGTTAGAAGTGGTATCTGTCTGACCTGTGTGATTCCTAAAGATAGGGACAAAATTCCCTTGGGGTGCTTATAAAAGTATAGCATTTAGATTAATTCATTGAATTCATTCATTTTAAAATTTTTACCAACCTAGGAGCATGAATCAAACACTACACCCAGAAGATACAAAATACAAAAGATCTGAGCTCAGAATCAAGCTCAAGTATTATAATGATGTGCAGTAAGTGTGACGGAGCAACTAGAATGCACATATTTTCTGGTGGGGATAAAAAACGGTACAGCCACTTTGAAAAACAGTTGTCACTTACTTAAGCATAGACATACCACACAACTCAGCAACCCCACTCCTAGGTATTTATCCAAAACAAATAAAAATATACATATAATTGTATATGAATGTTTATTACAGCTTTATTTATAATCACCAAAAACTGGAAACCACCAGCCTGTATTCATTCCCTATTGCTGAGATAACAAGATAACACAGATTTGGTGGCTTTAAAAACACACATTTATTATTTCATAGTTTCTGTCAGTCAGAAGTCTGGGCATGGCTTAGTTGCTTAGGTTTTTAAAGTGTTGGCTGGGCTGCAATCTCATCTGGAGGCTTGACTGGAGAAGAATTTGCTTTTAGGCTCACTTAGATTGAATTCACTTTCTTGCTTCTGTATGCCTGAAGACTCCATATTTTTGCTGCCTGTTAGCTGAAGACTATCTTTAGCTCCTAGAGGCCACTCTTAGGCTCTTTGCCATGTAGCCTTCCTCAACACGCCTGCTTACTTTATCAGCTCAGCCAAGAGTCCCTAAAATGAGTCTGCTAGTAAAACAGCCTTACATAAGGTAACATAATCATGAGAGTAACATTACCTTTGCCATATTCTGTTGCTTATAAATAAGTCATAGGTCCCATCTACACTTACATGGAAGAAATGAATCAAAGACATAAACACCAGGAGGCAGAAATCATGGGGGTCACCTTACAGCATATCCACCACACCATGAGTTTATCAGCTAGGAAATAAGCACACTGTGCTTGCTATATGCACACATAAAGCTATGAAATGTGACATGCACACAATGAAATATTACTTGACAATAAAAAAGAATGAACTATAACACATGTAAAACATGGATAGTTCTTAAATGCATTAAGCTAAATGAAAATAGCCAAAATCAAAAGATTATATACTGAATTATCCTGTTTATATGATTTTAAAGAAAAGGCAATACTATAAAGACAGTTATAAAGGTTGGTGGTTTCCAGGGGGGCTCAAGGTGTAGGGAGAGGATTGACTATAGAGAACTTTCCTGAGTACTGGTTCTATATCTTGATGGTGATGATGGGTAGTTACACAAATGTACGCATCATTCAAAAGTCATAAAGGTGTATACACAAAAATGTGAATTTTTCTGTATAGTATGTGAATTATATCTCAGGAAACCTGCCTTTAAAATATGAAGGGACAGAGTGACAAAGAAACTGTCAGTAGATAGGAAAGGTCCCTTTGATCTGGTTCCCAGTGACTGCCCTAGTGGTCAGCCCTAGAGAAATTTCAGTAAAGCCAATAATATAAGTTATATATTAGTACTATGCTAATAATACATTTTCTAATAGGAGAGTGGTTTATTTGGGGTGAGCTTCAAATGCTGCTTTCATCATTAAAAACATTATATATGGGCAGAGTTTGAGATTGCTTAACATGGAAGTGTAGAATTGATCCTCTGATTAGCCAAACTGTTATAGTCAAAGTCTTCGATTAGACTACAAAACTAAAGCAAGACAAAACAAAAGAATACCACTATTTATTCAGAAATTACTTCATATAAGTTGCAATACAGCCAGGCACACGTCATATGAATGGCATTCTGTCCCTGTGTACAGGGCTATAAAATTAACCCTGCTTAGCATGTTTCAGGGAGCAGCCCATGAGGAAGAGGAGCAGGGAAGGCCTACAGGGGGGAGGGCTTTCTATTTCTGGCTGTGGATTCAGCCCATTCCTCTGACCAAGAAAGCCCTGAATTTGTAGGTAATGTTAAGACTTGACATATTCTATCAGCTACAAAGCAAAACAGACACATCACAGAGAAGAATTTTGAATCAATCCAAAACAAAAGATGAGGGCCACTGATGGATTATAAACATAGGGGTGGCAGAGCAAGATTTTTGTCTTAGGAAAGATCCACACTTTAAGCAGATGGAGATGGACTTCAGGGGCAACCCTGGAAGCAAAGAGAGAGGGCAGTGAGGATGCTAGTTCACAACTGCAGAAAGGAAGAGATGAATGAAGGTAGTCAAAACAGGAAGAGAAAGAATAGTATTTTTTTTCAGTATTATTTGGAATGTAGAACCAATGGGAGCAGCAAAAGACAGAGATGATGAAAGCAGGCATGTCTGGCTTGGGTAACACCATAGGTGCCCAATGAAAGACAAGGAGGGATTGGAGAGATGAGGAATTTGTTTTGCAGACTGTGAGTTTGAAACAGATGAATATTTTGGGCAGGAGATATGGTCTAGATTTCAAATAAGAAATAATTTCACACCAGTGTGAACGGGCAAGGGGAGACTGTGGGTGAGCTCCCCGTAAAAAGAGGTGCAGGCCACATTGAGTAGGTTGGATAGTGAATGTGGAATAAAGAACGAAAATAGTTGTGAACAAGAGGGGAAATGCTCTCCTAGGAGTATTTTTCACCATTTCCCTGAATGTTGGCAGGTGGTTGTTGTTTTATTATTATTTTTTGCTTCAAGAAAATATGGAAGTACTAAGGAAAAATGGGGAGCATATGATAAGATGCTGCTCATATCCAAATGGAGATCTAGATTACTCCAAGTAGGAGAAGGTAAAAGAACACTCCAAATGAAAATAAGAGGAAAGACCCCAAGACAAAATAGAGTCACAGTCCAGGGCGGAGAGGATGATGCTAACTGGGAAGAGAGTTATATCCTTGCCTGGTGGCTGTAAGGATGCTAAAGCAATACTCAAGGACTGCTCAAGTGTTGCTCAAGTTAATTTAAACCTGGAAGTAAATCTCTCTAGGTTGATCAAAGTTTACGATTGGTTCTATTTCTCTTATAACCTTGTGGTGCATGCTTGCGAGTGGGGCACTGCTCGTTTGCTGGTGAGGAAAATGATGCTCCTCAGAGATCTTCTAGCTGGACTCAGCACACTGTGCTGGAAAGGGAATTGATCAGTCATCTAGTTCATCTTTTTTCCTCCTAGGAAAAAGTCAACAACTGTTGCTCCCAAGGCATGTGAACACGGTCGATGGTCTGGAGAACCAGCTGCTAATTGTTGTCTGGTGGGATAAAGCACAAAACTGATAACCTTGAGTGCTGGGTTGTCACCATATACCTGCCATTGACTGAATAAGCTTAAACAAGCCACTGACCTTCTCTGGCCTCAGTTTCCACATCTATACACAAGGGGGTTGCCTAGTTTTCTTAAATACTAGAGTTCCTTCTGAATGCAACATTTCGTTAATTATTTTTTAGTCGCTTACCTTCTATAGGCCTTTAACATGTCCACTTTTAAGATGATTGAAACAGAAGAAATCACAGTTCCCACTTAATATTTATATATTAATAATACACCCAAATAGCTTTGGGGTGGGGGTAGTTTTATGATATCTAAGCTAACAAAACAAGGTGGAATAAAAATGTGGGGAGTAGCAATCCATATATATTTTACAACGAGAACAGTCAACAGAGCTTTGCATTATCACAGTGACCCATAGGGAAAACTGATTCTTAGTTTAATCTGTTTTAGAGTATTCTTATTTGCAAATTATGCATAGTATATTATGTCCACTCAACCATAATGTTGCAAGTATGAGGCACTCTGGTGAATATTGCTATTAAGTGAATACATTATGGATTAATAGTTTTCTATGAACTAGAACTTAATAAAATTAACACCAGGCTAAACACAGAGACACAATGAGAATGCAGAGGAACAAGATGAAAAAAGAAGATTTATCAATAAATATTTGTTGAGTGCTTATTATATACACATCATTATGCTAGGTATTATACATTTCAATTTTTTAATTTGAACTTGAAAGGAAGTTTGCTATATTTGGCATTTTTCAATTGAGACCATTTTTGTGCCTACTAGGGAAGTTAAATGTTGATCTGTTATAAGCAAGTTCCATGAGTAACAAGCATCTCTGCTTAGGTTACTCTTTGATAATGGGCATTGGCCTCTATCAAAAAATCCCAAAATAACAAATGCTGGCAAGCATGTGGAGAGAGAGGGACACTCTTACACTGTTGGCAGGACTGCAAATTGGTGCAACCTTTGTGGAAAAGAATTTGGAGATTCCTCAAAGAGCTAAAATTAGAATTACCATTTGATCCAGCAATAGCATTATTAGGCATCTACCCAAAAGAGCACAAAACATTCTATGATAAAGACATCTGCACCCGGATGTTTATGGAGGCACAATTCACTATTGCTACATCATGGAAACAACCCAAGTGCCCGTCAATTCATGAGTGGATTGTTAAAATCTGGTATATGTTCACAATGGAATATTACTCAATTTTAAGAAATGACAGTGAGTTAGCACCTCTTGTATTATCCTGGATTAAGCTTGAACCCATTATTCAAAGTGAGGTGACACAAGACCCGAAGAATGGGCCCCACTTGTA